>RJVU01067793.1:13247010-13267736 GCA_003731715.1 Anabarilius grahami | reverse complement strand
CTATATAATAAAGCGTTTATTTGAAATTAAAATCTTTTATAACATTATGTATATGTATATAAAGGGCTTGACATTAACTTTTCGGCTAGTGGTTTCCAAAGTTACTGGCCACAATTTTGACATTGATACCATAGGGAAAAACTGCCATAGATATTTTTAATATTATCTCATAATTTGGCAGCAGGTATATTGGGCTACTGTCACTTTAAGACCTGACGCACAGATCCATTATACTGTTACACATGCGTTTTCTTTCTCGAATGTTTACGTCCACTTAAATCAACTGACTGTGTTTATGTGAATACTCGCCAAGACCGGCATTTTGACATTATTTTGTGTATATTTGACTGTTTAAGCGCAATAAGCAGTGAAAAAGAAATCGATTTAGTACTGAGAGGTGGCTTTATGTGCGCGCACTTTGGGTGTGAGCACAAAATCTGCGGGAATGAGGAAAATTATGCGTAATACGTGGAATCCCACACCGAATTTCAAACCCAATAACATCAACAATATTCATCCAGAGCAAATGAAACAAGCGAGTGTGGGGAGGCGGTTTGTGTGTCAACTCACTGTCGGAGAGATGAGAGAAAGAGAGAGAAAATGCAGCTGGTATCAAATGAGCAAAATGAGTATCGGAAGCTTTTCAGATATTTCAGTGTCGATATGCTTCGAAAAATTTATATTTTTTACAACACTACATTGCACATAGTTTATTATTTCAGATGCCTTTTTAAAAAACTACAAATGTATATTATATATTAAAATTCAGCCTGCCAAAGTGGCTAGTAGGAGTGACTGCGTTACACGCCACTGCTGAAATCCATGTGTGTTAATGTCAAACCATGCATGTGTATATATATGTGTGTGTATGTATATATATTTATATGCTGCATGTGTATATATATATATATATATATATATATTTATATATGTGTGTGTATGTATATATATATATGTGTATGCTTACATTAATTGTTATTTTTTTATTTTTAAAACTAAGCAATCAGTCCAAACGTGACATTAGTTTTGTAGCAATATATGAATATATAGTTGGAGAAGGAAAAATCCCTCCAAAATAAATGTTTTAGGCAACCAAACTAGTTCAGGCTTTATTTTAGCTCGCTCAGGGTCATTCATTTATCATCTAATAGGAGGAAGCATTGAAATGCTTCCTGAGGGCTTTCCTGAGAAGGGCTCATTCTGTTGTGTGCATTTTCAGGTTCTACAGTATGGTTTCTAGGCCAAAAAGTCATTTTTACTTTAACCCACCATTCCTCTGCTTCACAGAACCGCTCTGAAATCTCATTTTTCATCTTCATGAATTTTAGCCTGGTCTTATTGACAGGACCTAATGGAACGTGAAAAGTCACTCTGGTTGCCTTGTCAAGAAATACGCAGCTTCTGGAAAATAGAGTTTAAAAGTTGAGCAGGCGATTTAGAAGTGCGCACCGAAGCGTTTTGGCCCACCTTGAATGGATCGTGCCAAAGCTCTCATGGGAACTTTAATGAGGCTTTAAACACCTCCACATGGAACTTGTCATGCTTTTATTTTGTGCCACCATGAGATTCATAACCAAGACCGAACATTTGAGAAATGGTTTGATCTCATTAGAGATTAAAGGCTGAAATCAATCACACGGCATCCATGCTAGCACATCAAAATGTGTAAGAAAGAGAAAGAAACTGTTTACTTTAGCTGTGCTAGAAGAATCCACTGTGGTGCAACAGTCACACGCTCCTTCGCATATGACTCGAGCTAGTTCAAACAGAATTCTTGCCACATTTGAAATAAGAAACATTGATTTGTCTGACACACTTTAACCGCAGACTGTGTGTGAATACTAATTATACTCTGTGGAACTTCACATTTTTATTTGTGTATTCCAGGGTGTGAATTAAACAATGACTTTCAGGGGGTTAAAGTCTATAAAAGAGTTTTTCGGTCATTTTCAAGGGCACAATCTGTTGAGCAGTGTCTCAAGCAATCCCTATTTGGGCAAATCGTACTTCACATCAGCCAAACCCACAGGAATTATATTGGTCATAGATTGCTCTTTTAATAGCTCAAGAGAAATAATGGCGCTCTTAATGTTTACTTCAAGTATATCAGCAGATGTTTCCCTTAAAATGACTTGGAAGTAAAAACAGACACAGATGGGACAATTGTTGATATATATTTGATGCGTTTGAGTTTTGTCTTTTGATTGCATACTTGTTGCAGAGTCTGATTTCACAGAGTGCAACCTGTTCCTAGATCAACATCTTTTGTTGATCCTGGAACAACATTCCAATCAACCAATCAGATTTGAGTGACAAGTTTACAGTTTAGGTCAAGATTAGGCTTACAACCAGGGTTAGGTGCTTCCACATCAGTATTATTCACCTATCATTTCCTTCAGATTTTTTTGGGTAGGGTTAGGTTTAGAGGTAAAGATAGGACAACATTTGGACAGAAATGTTGTTCCAGGATCAACAAAATATGTTGACCCAGGAATACTTCTAACTCAGCAAAATCAGGGCATGCACACTTGTTATCCTAATTTGCAAGACATTATTGGGATGGCATCTGGAAGATGCATATGAGTTTATTTTGGTCTTTCTCTTAAGGCTGGTACACACCAAACTGACGTCAAAGGTCTAGCGGCCAACAGAGGTCCGACTAAAGCCGACGTGCAGAACACATTGCAGAAACTTGCTTGACGGACGCTTACCAACTGCCCAATTATGGCCAAAAGTGACATTTCTGTCATTAAGTACTCACCCTCATGTTGTTCCAAACCGGTAAGACCTTTGTTCATCTTCGGACCACAAATTAAGATGTTTTTGATGAAATTGAGTTATTATCTCCCATAGAAAGCATTGGAATTAACACATTCAAGGTCCAGAAAAGTAGTAAAGGCATTGTTAAATAGTAAACGTGACTACAGTGGTTAAACCTTAAAGGGGACCTATAATGCCACTTTTACAAGATGTAAAATTAGTCTCTGATGTCCCCAGAGTGTGTATGTGAAGTTTTAGCTCAAAATACCCCACAGATTTATAGCATGTTAAAATTGGCACTTTTGGGGGGGTTATTTTTGTCACTTGAGTCATTCTCACTTTTGAGTTGTAATTTTTGTTTTGTTTTTGCACACAAAAAGTATTCTCGTCACTTCATAACATTAAAGTTGAACCACTGTAGTCATGTGGACTATTTTAGCGATGTCTTTAGTACTTTTCTGGACCTTGAATGTGGTAATTACGTTGCTTTCTATGAGAGATAAAAAAATATAAAAAACTCAGATTTCATCAAAAATATCTTAATTTGTGTTCTAGAGATGAATGAAGGTCTTGCGGNCAATTTTTTATATGAGCAAGAACAACATCTCGATGTTGAACTGACCATCTGTTCCGACTGCGCTAATATTAGCCAGTCATCTAATCAGTTCAGAATGCGTATGTCCTGCAGCCTGAGCAAGGCCAGAGCTGCATCTACGCATTTCATGAATGTGTGGGGTGATGGAGCTAGACCGAATGGAAGAACCTAATATTGGTATACTTTGCCCCTGAAAGCAAACCTAAGGAACTTCCTATGCTGTGGAGGGATGACAAACAACAATAAATAGACAGAGACAGTTTAACACAGAGCGCTTTGCTGAGGCACAAAAAGCTGAAGCCGGTCTTTCCGGATGTGTATTTATACTTTCCTGGTCGTGACGTCACCCGCCGGTGACGTTCACTCTCGCCATTGGACTAGTTGACACACGTGCATCAGACGCTTTCACGCTGAGGGCGTTCCCATAGCGCCCCCTTCGGGACGCAGTGTGAGTTCCCTCGAAAGGGAACTAACCATTTAAGAGAACATTCCATTTGATCATTTTGCAGACATTATGAGCATTATTTTGAATGTTCTCTGAATTTTCTGTAGTAGTAACATAAAAAAAAAAAAAAAAAACATTAAGAGTAACATCCAACTAAAATGTTTCTGAAAAATGCTACATAAACGATGTATAAATAACATTTTGAGAACATTAATAAAGAGCAGACAACTTTGAACAAACGTTCTATTAATGTTACTAGAAGAACGTTTGTTCATAACTTTGAGTTTGTTCATAGCTTTGACGCTGTGTTATGATACATTTTTATCATAACACAGTGTCAATTGGTATTTACATCTGATAAGTCACCTTTTTTGTTATTCATAAAATCCATGCAATAACTTTCATTGACAAAAATGTGAATGCAGAGCATGCTACAATACTTTTGCCCCCAATTAAGACATCAGCCAACCAACACAATTTCAAATCAATATATACTGGCAACTGTTCAAATCCCAGCAATGCATTTTACCTCAGCCAAAACCCCTAAATCTATCTGGATTTCAAATTTAAATGTCTAGAAAGCAACCTCAGTGCCAAAAATCACTGAATTTGGCTACAGTATGCATGAGCTAGAGACTGGGTTGGAAAAATCTGAAAGCGATTTAAGGTAAGATCCAAAACATTTTCCTGCCTTTTGTCTTGCACTGATAAACTAATATTTATGCTGATTTATTTGTCATGTGGTGTTCTTTATTCACATTAGTGTGAAAATCAAAAATCTGAGGGATTTTTAAGCTTCTGTGTCGATGGAAATGTTAAAACACACAGAAAGAGTTGATGAAATGGTCAGAGCTCAGAGGAAACAGTGCTTTAGTAACTTATGAGCATAGATAAATGATGGTTATTAGATTTCCTGTTATTAGAATTGTAGTCAATGGTACAGTAAATGGGAGAGAAATTACCACAGATTTTATTTTTTGAGAAAAATGCTCATTTAAAGTCATGTCAGAGGCAGAGAATGTTATTAGATTTAAAAGCAAACATTTTTTTCTAATGTGGGCGGATGAATTGTGCAAATTATGATCATGAACACGCATTAAATGGATGTGTTCACCCAAAAATGAACATAAGGTCCTTATTTTCTCACCCTTGTGTATTTTGAACCCTGTACGACTTTCTTTTTTTCATGGATCACAAAAGATTTCATCGTTCTTTTCCCATGTATTTACAATGAATAAGGGTTAGTTTTAAAGGATGCCAAATCAAAAGTATAAGCCATTATAGTGCTTTTGAGAAACCCATGAGTAAAGGAGTGAATGTAAAGAGTGAGTAAATAATGATAGATTTTGATGTTTGGTTGAACTATTCCTTTAAGAAAGTCATGTTGACTTCAAAACCATATTTACTAAAATTGTTGTGCTTTTGCCAAACTTATTTCTCAACTCAACTCACTAACTTCATAAATTATTGTTGAAAGCCTCTTCTTCAGGCAGTTACCTTCAATCAATGTTTACCCTGAAAAGAGGTACTTAGCGTTATTATCTGGCCTTTGTTACAGGAGGAGTCTGGGGAGGCTGATGACATAATTCAACAAAATAAGCTGTTTTCAGGGAGACGGTATGAAGTAGGTGGTTTGTTAACCAGGTAAATGAGGTAACAGTGGGAGGACAGCATAGTGAGAGAGACAGAGACTCTGACACAGAGCCTCTTTTTGGATCAAGATGATGGCAGTGTAGTCTGAAGCACACATAAGTGGTTGAAAGTTTCATAAGTGCAATCAAAAATTTCGCTGGTACTTGTGACTAGTGACAAATAAAGGGCTTCATTCATCACTCGCCATTTCAGCTCCGCAGCAGGACAGACAGCTCCACAGCGCTGAAGGCTCCCGCTACATTTACCCTTGTCTTGGCCTGCATCTTTCTGCTCAATTTCTTTGAAACAAGACCCCCAGAGAGAGATGGGAGAGATTGCTAGAAACATGTCACACTCAGATGTGAACACACACACACACACACACACACACACACATATATAGGGGTGTTTCTGCAATTGGCACTTTTGACCCTGTGGACTTTTAGAAAATAAAAGTTTTCTTAAAACACTTTTTACACTCTCAATATTTTATTTATTTTATTTACGCACGCATGCACGCACGCACGCACACCCTACTACAGTTTCATACATATTCATATTTTCAATATTTTTTATTTTTCATTTAGTTTTCTTTTTAATTTCACTTTGTGTCTTTGTCATTTTTATTAGTTTTATATATATTTCTATTTAGCTTTAATTGTTTTTATTTAGTTTTAATCATTTATTTTAGTACTTAACTTCAAATTATTTGTTTTAGTTAGCTGACAAAATTTTTTTTTTTTTTGTAAACTCTAGAAAAGTTTTTTTAAACTTCTGAGAAATAATGCCTTTTGTGAGATATGTATAAATGTGCAATTCTGCCGTATTTGTCTCGCAATTGCAAATTTATATCTCACAATTCTGACTTTTTTCTCTCAGAAGTGCAAAATATAAACTTGCACTTGTGAGAAAAAAAGTCAGAATGTGGGATAAAAAGTTTCAATTACATTTTTTATTTTTTGTGGTGGTGGAAACAAGCTTCTATTTGCATAATTTGACCTTTTAATGTTTTTCTTGTCTTATATTAAAGCAAAACCCCCAAGAAGCCATGGTTTACAGTGAATTTATAACAGCTAAGGGGCATTGTTAGGCACGATGCAGAGCGGATGTTTACCACACAATACAAATATTAAAGCCAAAAAATATGTATCAATGCAACTTAGATGAAGTAAAATCATTAAAAGGCTTCCTTCCGCTGGAAAAAATAGTCCCTGACTGTGAACAGCAACAGAAGTTACATTATGCCATTAGATGGCGGTAAAGATTGTCTTTATGAGCGAGTCACTCAGTCGCAAAGACTTTTATATTGGAACTTGTTGTGAACATGGAACAAGACGCAAATGGCAAATGCTTTGACTAGCGCTGTCAGTGTCAGCAGGGCACGGGAAAACCCATTAAATATTAAAAGGACAAGATCTCAGCAGATATTCAAAAGGATTTTTTTATTATGATCATAGAACTGACCTGAAGGAAAATGCTAAATCTGAATGCAGGTAATACACTCGGTCACTCAATATCTCTCTCACAATACTCTTCTACATAATGCAGTAAGCTTCAATGAACAAAATCAACAGAGAACAAACATATGTTTACGTTGCTAAGAGTGCTTGCTAAGACAGATAAAAGACACACTCAGTGGTGCAGCAATACTTATGTAATGCGGTCAGCTGTATGTTTTTGGGAATTTTACAACGGCTTTGAATGCAGCTCAACCAATCAGAATCAAGGGCCAGAACTATCTGTTTTTTAAAATGTTATTAGCGCCCAAAATGTTGGTTGTGACTAAAGAAAAGTTGTAATTTATGTAAAAATGCCTATAAATATTTATTCACAAAAAAAATACTTTTTGTTTTGATGATAATTTTTTAATAATATTTTTATGATAAACAGTATATTAAATATTTATTATGTAAATATTATAGTATATTACCTCTGCTGAAGCATCTGGGACAAAGGAAACAATTAAATCAAAAAAGATAAATGCTCATATTTCATGTATGATAAAATAAATATATAAAACAAATTAGTAAAAAGTTTCCATTTTAGATTTAATGAAGCATTCTGTAACAAAAAGTTCATACTGTATAACTCAAAGAATCACTCAGATATACTGTATACTATCGTGGGGGACATGGCTGAGGTGTCAAAACTATCACTGGCTGTGGTTCAAACGTAACTTGTGAAAGCATAAATTGTAAGGACTTGTTTTAGGAAGGTTTGAGGACACTTCTTTGGAGCACAGCAATAATTGCTCCCCTGGAGACCGGGAAAATGGCCTCATTCCTGCAGCCTTTGGCCACCGTAGTATTTATAGTGTTTCTCCTTCATTGTTAAACCTGTCAAGAGGCAACACCCAGTGACCAAATAAAGAAAGATGATTTTTTAAATATTATATCAAGAGTCCTTTTTTCTGAGTGTGTCGCTTTTGAGGATTTACCTCTGTTAAAGTCACATGGTGTGCTGGGCTGGCTCTCAAGAGAAGCCCCCAGTGGATGTATAATTCACAGTTTCTATTTCACGTCATGTCCACGGAGAGCGCTTCCTGATGAACGATGCATTGTTTATGTGATCTGTGGACCTGTCACTTCATCTCCAGTGGTTAAGTATTTAAGTCAAGCAGTTAGAGCCACATTTATCATTACTATCAAGCTAAAAGGTTAGTAGAGTTTAATCCACAGTCCCCATACCCTTTGCTTCAGCTGTCAGATGACAGAGTATTCCTTCCCCACCAACCCTCTGTGTATCCCGCCTTCTAAAACGTTCTCGCAGTATGGGAGAGTGGATGTGCTGGAGCGGCTCCATATGATATATTCCCTGGTGGCCTGATTTCCAGTGCGGTACATGTGCATGCTAACTGCTCTGGTTGGCTCTGATCCGCCCACTCAGTACCATTAGATAAAGTGTTTCAGCTGCTCAGCATGGAAGAAACACCCCGCCTGCTCACTCCAAAGACCTCTTCAAGGTTTCGTTAAAAAGCATTTCCCTCGCTCAGTGGAGGTAGGCGATGAAAACGGTTGAGATGAGACGAGCATGTGTGTGTTAGCTCATCCAGGTGACTAATAATGGATCTTCATCATGGTTTGGTGCGTTGTAGAGCACAACAATGACCATCCACTTTGGCTAGGCATTTCAAAAAGATCTGCAATAAAGAATTCAAAACCATGAACCAAAGCAAATCACACTGAAAACTTAATGTGAGCCAAAAATATTGTAGAAATCATGAAAAACAACAAGGCGTATACACCGTAAAGAATGATTAACCCTTTAAAAGTTTATTATTAAATATTCGGGTCTTTATTTTTAGCAATCTATATCTAACATGGATGGATCTCTACCTGTCGCGATAATAGAAAACTCTCCTGATATTAGAGTAGCAATCACAGAAGAATAAGATAAAGCATATTTTGTTACCTTTTGGAGTTTAGAAGGGTTCAGTTTGACAAGATGTTTTATACTATCATCACTGTCCTCATCAGAGCGCATTTTCCAGTACATTCAGCATCTGGCTCATATTCGTGATCTCAAACATAATCTCAAAACTATCATTTTCCACATATTTTCAACAATATTTGGATCACTGACAGCTTCTTCACCAGATCCACCATTTAAGTGACAGTGATACTAATATTTGATTGCGTTCAGTACTTTGAAGCCGTTTCAAGTTTCGCTGATGATACATCCAATTCTTTTGTTTTCTGCCTGCAGTAACTATGAGTGAATCGTCACGTCATCATTTTGTATCTGACATTGCCACCTTGAGGAATAAATGTGAATTGCACTTATTAAAGCGTTAGTTCACCCAAAAATGAAAAGTATCCCATGATTTACTCACTCTCAAGCCATCCTAGGTGTATATGACTATCTTCTTTCAGACAAACACAATCAGAGATATGTTTAAAAAATATCCTTAGTCATTGTGATATTTACTAGAAATTTGAATACTGAATATAAAATCCAAAACTATTCACTTTTAGTCATTGATTATAATGTAAATTACAATATATTTTTTGTTTATGGCAAAATATTCAAACATATGCAAATGCACACGTCATTAGACGCTGTGGCAGGAGTCAATTGTGTTATTCGTAATGCTTTATAGGAGTCATCGTTGTAGTTCATGTTTCTATAATAAAGCTCCAGGATTATGCATAGAATCAGTTGTATTCCATACACTAAAAATATTGTGTAGAAACAGTTTTCGCTCAGAAATTGTTCGTAAATTTCTCAAGTAATTACAAATGGCAAGTATCACATTGAATTAAACGTGAAATAGTATTTTCTTGTAAAACATACTCTTAATAATCTTTGTTTTTTTTTTACAGTTCGTAGTTCTTTAAACAAATTCACACTCACTTATGGCTTGTACAGAAGTATGTAATAAAGTAGTAGAAAATAATTTTGAATTAAATGTTATGGAAATTAGGATATATGGAGTTGGTAGAGCTACACCGGGTCATGGGTTTGATTCCCAGCGAGCGCACATACTGATTCAATGGCTGTGGATTCCCTGTAACTTTATCCACATTACATGTTTTTATTTGCTGCAAAAAGCATTTGCCAAAAGCATAAATATAATGTGGATGAAGTTGACTTTGCTTGCATGGTGGTCATAACTCCACATAATTCACTTACAAACCACATTTCTTCTAATGTGTCTAATGTGCAGTTATAGAGTTTGGCTTGTTCACTCACTCGCATATAGATATTTGTGTGTCAGGGTCGGGATTGTGTTCAGATTTGATAAGATTTTCAACACTTTGATGAAACTCAAAGGCAAAAGCCTATGAAGCGTTTGGCAGCCAGAACAAAGACAGGCTGGCACACGACATCTAGTGGTAAGAAAACACATATTGTATGTTCAAACCTTCCCTGATGCACATTATGAAATTAGAAGAATTTGTATTTATTTGACTGTTTACTGTTATTCTTATATTACATATGCAGCACTGTGGATTCTGAAGTCAAAAATCGACCCTAATTACTTTCATATAGTAACATGTAATTCTTTTGTTCATGATTCAATCCAAAGAAACAAACGTAAAATGTATTGCAAATGTGTTTTCATGTTGACTACTACAATGTTGTTGGTGTGAAATTATATGCAGGCAGATTAAACATAGTAAAACGATTAAAGCCATATAATACATAACAAAAACATCATGCATTTAAAGTCGGCATGAAACACAAGTTGCAATCGTCTTTTTTCCCCTTTTGTGACTTATTTCCAAGTGAAACTTGGAGTTGTAATTTTGATTTCATGTTGACTTTAAATAGGCAATTTGATAAAAAAATAAAAATAAAATCCACATCCATTACTGAATTACTGGAACCATTTTCCCATCCCAGTTTAAGTGCAACCATTAAAATAAACATTTATGAGCACATTTTGTTAGAAAATGGCCAGCAAAAACTAGTGTTATATCCAATGTGTTATGCTGCAAACCACAGTAATGCACTTCTTTTATCAATCTTTATTTTTCTTTGCAGGTTGTCCCGTGGCTATTAAACGAGTAGGAAGTTCTAAACGGATCGCTTTGGCAGCAGCAGCCATGATGGCGATGGATTCTGACGTGACACAGGGACCATCTGTCTCTTCCGCTCACCCTCTCCACCTGCTCTCGCTCTCACCCATCAAGCTTCCGTTTCTGATGACACCTCATGCAGGTAGGAGTACAACAGAAAATGCTTTTATTAGTGTCCTTGTGCTCATGATAAAAATCCCAGCGGTCGCCTATCAAACGTCCCTGCCCCAAAGGATCCTATCCAAGCAGCAGTTTCGGGAATTAACTAACTAAAAGTCACGACCCTTTAATTTCACAATTTCGGCTGCCCATTCAATCTGAATGGTTAATGGTAAAACAAACTTGGCTTGCTGTCCTCGAAGGAGGCTCGAACCTGAGGCTCGGCTCGAGCTCTGAGTTAACCCCCCCATAACTGCTGGAAGAATTGTCGCTGGGATGACGCAGTGACTGCTGCTTATATATGCTCGTAATGATGATTGACAGGACTGAATGTTTAGGCTCCTCCCGAACCTACGTTTGGAACTATGTTTAATTACATTTTGCAGTGATAGCAGCTCAGCTGTTTCCAAAAAAGTAAAGCTTTTCCAGTAACGTGGCGTGATATAACTGTCACAACGGTTTGTGAATCATTCAAGAATGCATGGTCATGAATATGTTATTGCTTTTATACAACCGGCGTTAATATTGAGTAACTTACATTTTAGACATGATATTGCCTGTTATTTTGTGCATTTTTGTACATTCTCTGCCAAACAAAATCTTTCCAAACAAAGCCACAGCAGAAGGAACCATTGAGCTTCTCCGAGCAACACACAGTAGTGGCATTACTGAATGAATCAGTGTAGTTGAATGAATCGGATGAGTGAGTGATTTAACAAATCACTGTTCAGCGGTCCAGTAAATATGTAGTAATATTAGGGATGGGCGATATATCGCATGCGATTGTCACGCGCATTTCGTCAGTAAAGCCGGTTCCCTGATTACCGCTAAATCGCCATCACCTGCTTTCAAATGGAGCGGCATTTAATAGACAGAACCGTAGATCACTGACAAGCTACGCAATATCACGTTCATTATCGCAGATGAATTGCCTTCGACAATGAACGCGATATTGCGTAGCTTGTCAGTGAACTACGGCTCTGTCTATTAAATGCCGCTCCATTTTACTGACGAAATTCGCGTGACAATCGCATGCGATATATCGCCCATCCCTAAGTAATATGTCCCAAAACAGTCAAAAGTATGTACTTTTTCTTCACAAAAAGAGTACATACTTTTAGGGCATAGCATTGGGACACAGAAATGCTCAACCTGAATGAATAGGATGAGCGAATGATCCAATGACTCACTCGTAAGGATGGCTATTTGTTTCATTCCTGATTGAGTCTGTGTATTTGAACAGACCAGATGAGCGAAAAATGACTAACTTATAATCAGTTGTTTCATTACTGAATGAATCACTGTGTTTGAACAAATCTGTTGACTTAATGATTCAGTGACTAATTCATAAAGATAGTCAGTTGTTTAGTTCCTAAAGGAATCAGTGGTGTTGACTAAATCGGATGAGTGAATGATTCAATGACTCACTTGTGAGGGCAGTAACTTGTTTTGTTTCTGAAAATTTTAATTATGCTTTTTATTAGTTGCTTGACTGTTGATTTATTTTTGTTTATTAATATTTTTTTGTTGATTAATGTACTAATTATTTAGTGCAAGCCAAACTTGGTTCCTGTTTGGTGTCCACTAAACTGTCTTTATCAAACTATTCAGCTTTTTCTTCTGGCTCAGGTTTAAAACAACCTGCTTTGTGTTGTTTTGTCTGACCCACTTGGTATGATTCTTGGGTTCATAATGAGGGCCTGCTTTATCTCAAAGCTTCTGATGTCCTAATTGGTGAATTGTAATTGCAAATGCCTTCGGTTATGCAAATGTCATAGTTTTTTAGTCCTGGGTTGTCAGATATAGTCTGCAAGTCTGCTTATTCCTTCACTTTCAACTCAGCATGCATGGAAAGAGTGCATTCTGGTGAAAATATGTGTGTTTGCGTATGGTGCTTTGTTGCAGACTTATTCGATTTGAAAGGAAATGTGAGGGTTTTATGGTTGTTGGTTTGGACTTCCCCAAGCAATTACAAGAAAAGTTGCTGCTTGAGCACCTGTCTTCTTGCTGAGTTTGTTTAGGTGTTGTTCTTACAGTGACGTTCCCATTTCTCTTCAAAAAGAAAGAGTTTCACTTTGCTGAAGTGGACGGGTTTAAATCAAGGGTCAGTGCATAATTACTGAACTGAAAAGAGAAGTACGGCCGTTCATTTGGGGAAACAGACAGAGCATATCTTTTTTATTTTCCAGTCTTTCTTTTTCTCGTTTTCTCTCTGTCTATTTCTTTTCCTTCATGCATATTGATTAACTGTTTCCTTCTTCTGTTGTTCAGTGAACTTGTTCAGTCCCTCTTGCTTGTGGATTGCCTGAGGTGAAAAACCATGCGTGCGTGTCAATAAGAGTGTGTGTACATGAGTCTGAGTGCAGATCTATATATTTTATGAGCAAATGTATGTATTTTTCACCTCCAGTCTGTATGTGGGTGTGAGGGATGAATTCTCTGCCATGAATCAATAGGAAATTTGGCTGCGGTTGTCAGCATGCCCCATATGGATGACAGGAATCCTCCCCTGAAATTACTTCCTTTTAGCCAGGCCTCAAAAGCAACATTAAAGCAAGCATACCAGGGATGCATATGCATGTTTGTCTGATGCCGTGGTAACTGGATCACTCTTCATGTCTGGTCTACGGACCATCAGCCCCACTGCATTTGAGTTGTAATTGACGTTGTGGTTCTTTCTGATTGCAATTTAATTCTTAATGAAGGAATTATTGTTGTACAGTTTGTGTAGGGAAGATAATGGAGGTATATAGCTCTCTCTGGATGCTATGTTTAAAGGATTGTAACTATTGTAAAACAGAATAGAGCGAGTTCAGTTGACAGTCTTATTAATTAACCCACAATAGTTTAACAGACAGCTAAATGATTGGAAATACTGTTGCACAGTGAGATTTTATCACTCCTTTCTATATCTAATTCTATAACCTTATCACATCTCAATGCTGTATTTAAGTGCCACAATTATCAGGATAAATTATCCTGTTTTAATTAACATTTCAGTTTTTTTGTTTTTATATCTTTTTTTGTGTGAATGATTCAATATTTAAAATGTTGATATTTTTGAATTTCTATAACTGGCTATATGTACATGTAAAAAAATATATAAAATATTTATAAAATAGAATTTTTTTATGTCACACATTTTACATTTTTTAGTTTATCATGCATTTTGAATCCATATGTTTATGCTTGCAAAATGTGTATTGCAGATTTTTGTGTTTAGTGCACTTTACTATGGACACAAATGTTTCTCTTTTCTTGCAATGGCTGATATCTTGCTGTAGCCAGCTGATTTAAAAAGTCAGCTTCTTAACTGAAATGGAACCTCATAAGTGACAGATATTTCATAGGCAGCAAGTTTGTGCAACATAAAAATATCTAGTTCAGTCATGAAACTCTAGAAGGCACAGGCTGATAGGTTTTTTACATGCAGTCTGCAAGCAATCATATCATTACCGCATGGCACAAGCTGATTGGCCTCTGCTGTTCCTGCAGCCGTTGAGGTTGCTCAACATTTAAATACTCTGGTTCATTGTTTGCTGTAAGCTAGTCCTGCAGAATTCCTCTGAACCCCTCCACCTCCCCCAGCTCCACCTGTCTAGATCTGCTACAGGATTTATGTATGTCTATTTATGTGTCAGTGAAGCTGCTTTGACTCATTTGTATTGTATAAAGTGCTATAAATATGTGAAAAAAAGATTTCATCAGAGAAATACATAAAAATACGTAGCGCATTTCAATATAGGGTAAAATAGTCCTTTTAAAATTATGTTTAGCTGAATTTTATTTACACATTTTGGTATTGAATACATTATATGTATATATACTGTAAATCAAACAATTTCTCTTGCTTTATCTGCCAATTAAATTGCATTTTTCCGCATTTTAGATGGCAAAGTACATGCTTTTCATGTGATGCTACCTTTGAATTAAGCCAAACAGAAGGTATTTTAGAATAATTATGCTGCCTACCATTTGGATCAACCTTCATGATGGGATCGTGCATATGATGCTTCCTACGTAGAGCCAAATAGAGCCAGTGAGGAGTCTGTGGATGCTGATGGCAGTTGTAATGGATACATGTTTTTGAAAGCAGATGTTGCCATTAAATGAATGTGCATGAGTTGAGTTTAGTTTCTAATTTGGGCTTATCATGCTCTCTGTTATTGCCAGTGCTGCGGGGGGAGTCCTTTAATGCCAATGGAGGCGGCTTTGAGCTCTCTTCAAATGCCTGAATTACAGGAGTCCTACACATCTGTGCTGAGAGATTAGGCTTTCAACTGATGCCCTGAATGTGACTCCATTGTTGCCAAACCAATTTTTCTCCTCAAATTAAGGATAGAGGAATAGTATTGTATGACCAAAATCGTATATTAAAGTATGAAAACAATATCAAAATGAAGGTGACTTTTTTATGTGTGTGTTTGTGTCAGAGGTGTTTGTCTATTTATGTCAAGATGTTGCACAGTAGGTTGAACTTATGTGTTGTCTGCCAAATTCCCAAAGCTTATGGTGTCTATAGATGCCTTTCACTGATTTGGGAGAAGTTGTTTTTTTTGGCTCACACCTAAAGATGTGTTTTTCTACTCTTTACTTAAAAATCGACATGGTCAGTGCACTTGTAAGAGAGCATACTGATCAGTGATGGGGGTGCACGACTTTGTTGTTCTGCAGTGATAAAAATGAAAAGAAACAAAACTTGAAATATCAAATCTGAAAGCATCATTATTTAGAATGCTGTACATATGAAATCAATTGAATATAACTATTTACATTGTTGCTCAAAAGTTTGGGGTCAGTAGATGTTTTAGTGAAATTAAATTAAAATTAAAAAATTATGTCATCATTTATTCACCCCCATGTCGTACCAAACCCGTAAGACTTTCGTTCATCTTCAGAACACAAATGAAGATCTTTTTGATGAAATCTAAAAGCGTTCATAAAGAGATAGTAAAACTAATCCATATAAATTTAACGGTTTTATTCCAAATTTTCTGAAGAGGCTTGATCACTTTATATGATAAACAGATTTAATTTAGGCTTTTATTCACATATAAACATTCATCAACTCTTAGTGACCAAACTTTTGTTTGGAAATTTAAGTCTGTCTCTGACTTAAATACGTGGATGGAGTTTCAAGTTTGTGTTATGCAAATGCCACTCATGGAGTTTTCATGACTTATACAAGGTGTGACCCACCAAAAGCCATAGGTCAACATTTAAACAAGCCGGGCTGCTGAATGAGGGGACAATTATGCAAATTACATTATGTCTGATAACAGCAGCATTAGTAGGTCATGATTTACATAAGAAGTGTCTTCACTGCTTGGGCATAGAGATAACACTTTGGAGATTAATTTGGAGTTTTCTGAGAACTCTGATAAACACCTTCACTGATAAATCTTCACATTTCTCTCTCTCCCTGTGTCTCTCTTGAGAAATCCTGCTAATTTTCCTAATTACAAACTTATCTCAGAACAGTAGTGGGCCGGTCCAGGGGGTCAAACTGGTTAGATGCCATTCTGCTGACAAAATGTGTGTTGACATTAACATTTTTAACAAGCAAGATATTTTATTATATTAGTAGATGTTTAACCAATGCCCATTGTTTTTTTTTCTGGGATTTGATTTATATTTTTCATTATCTTTTGCCTTTCTCAGCTCAAAATACAATCAATGAAATGGGCCCTCCTAAAAATGAAAGGGGTGGTTGATCATGATTTCACTTTTTTTAACTTTAGTTAGTGTGTAATGTTGCAGTTTGAGCATAAACAACATCTGCAAAGTTACGACACTCAAAGTTCAATGCAAAGAGAGATATTTTCTTTTAAAGAAATAGCTTTTTAAGGACTACAACATGCAGCTGTTAAGGACTACAACGAGCTTATTCCAGGTTGGTGACATCGCAAGCCCTAAAATTTACATAAACCCCACCCCCGAGAACACACAACAAAGGGGGCGAGGCCATGTTGGGCTGCTTTAGAGAAGAGGAAGAGTTGTTGTAGTAGAGTGTTGTTGTCATGCCGTCACTTTACGCCGGACTGCTTCACAAACGAGGGTCAATTCGACGCTGGATTTGCACAAAAGATTAACATGACGGCTCATGCTAGTCGATGAGTTGAATCAACTCCACAGCAACTACATAAATGTATCCACTAATCATTCAGAAACGTCCAGTTGCATTCTGAAAGTTGTAACTTCTTCCTGAGTCTCTCCATCAGTGTCGACTCCGGTTTGAACAATGTAAGGCTGAACACCGTTACTGACAATCCTCATTTTGGCTGCGTGAGATTCTCTAGCTTTGTTGTTGTTGAGCTGTTAAAGCTCCGCCCTCTTCTGGCATTTAAAGGGACACACACAAAAGCGACGTGTTTTTGCTCACACCCATATAGTGGCAAATTTGACAAGCTATAATAAATGATATGTGGGGTATTTTGAGCTGAAACTTCACAGACACATTCTGGAAACACCAGAGACTTATATTACATCTTGTGAAAGGGGCATAATAGGTTTGACATTGATACTTTTATTTAATAAAGATGGATTAAATTGAATTGTCAAAAGTGACATTTATACTGTTATAAAAGATTTCTATGTAAAATAATGCTGCTCCTTTGAACTTTCTCTTCATCTAAAGAATCCACATTGATAATAATAAGAAATGTTTCTTGAGCAGCAAATCAGCATAGAATGATTTCTGAAGGATCACGTGACACTGAAGATTAAAGACTTTTACAAATATATTCAAATAGAAAGCAGTTATTTTAAACTGTAATAATATTTCACAATATTACTGTTTTTACTTTATTTTTGATTAAAAAAAATGCAGCTTTGGTGAGCATTTGAAATTTCTTTCAAAAACTTGAAAAAAATCGCACAAACATTAAACTTATATATAGAGCTTCCGCTCAGATGGTGATTGCACCAGCCGCAGCTCTCAGCTCTCCCACCTCATGGACTCGTGGACAGCTTGTTCTACTCTTGTTCACACTGATCAGGTCAGCCTTAAAGCTTTAATTGATTGAAAAGGTCACTGGAGAGTGATAAAGAGCGAGAGAGATGAGGATGATTAAAGTGGAGAGGTCTCTAGCACAGCTTTCATTAATATTACGCACTGACTGGACTAAGAGAGATTCACTAATGACTCTGAGGATGCTCGCTATGAATTTGGTACCACATTTAGATGAGCAGTTTGCCCCCTGGAAACTCCCTGCATGGAGCGCTGATTTAGCAAATCTATCAGGGTTGTCATGATACCTTTCTGCTATTCCAGTTTCATATAGATAGACTATAAATAAGACAATCATGTGTTGATTCCAAACAAGTTTGAGGTGGTTTATCAGGTATGTATAAGCACAATAAGATGTTTCATATAGATAGTGTGTGTGTATATATTTATATATATGTTATAATTATTAATAATTATTTGTTATAAATATTATTATTAATAAAATATTATTACTAATTATTTTAGTTACTATTATTATTATGGAGGAAAGCGTAGACATAATATCACTATTGTGTTATAAATTAGAAGACCATTATTTGTCTACATACTATCCATGACAAATAATGGTCTTCTAATTTTAGGGAAATGCTTCAGTTATTAATTTTTATTTAAGTATTTATATATATTTTTACAACACTACTTTTTGAAGAATAACAAGGCATCACCATTATACAGTGGCACTGTATGGTTATATAAAACCCTATGATATTTTTATCACTGTAACTGCCAGCCTGACTATAACAAATTTGAAATGGTAAGGGTGCAAAAGTGTGTGTGCATTTCATTGTTTTTTTGTCAGATTATTGACAGCGTGAGCATCACTCATCACCAGACTGAAATGTGATGAGGTGCGAATGGCACATTTGAATGTGCTTCAGTCAGCGTCTCACTGTGAATAACAAATCTGTCACTCTGTCTTAATTTCGATGTTTTGGCATCACACACACACGCACAGCAACATTACCTGTAATTTGTTTCTGAGCAACTGCACATTTGTGTCAGTGGTGGCCGAACTCACCACAGCGGCACTCTCGTTTCAAAACGTTTCGTGTTTTATTAATTATTGAAGATTGGATCGCAGCGCTAATTTTGCTGGTAATGTGATTCACTTGAAAAGAATGAACACAGACAGATAAGGTATTGAATCCTCTTCATACATTCATGATGTTCTTTTTTTTAACAATCATGTCTAGAAAATAAATGGTACACTAGTAATCATCCATGTCCTGGTTTGCCTTCTATTAAAAGCCAGTCTCTGATGTGTTTGCAGACTGTTTTCACAAGTAAGAGCAGATTTATGACACTGATCCTTTGATATATGAAATCTCTATCTTTATAGCTCCATTTGGCTTGCCAAGCAGGATCTTGTCTGGAAGCATTCTCATTTCAGGGCAAAAAGACTAGTTAATATAACTATCAGTACTTTAATGGTGTGAGAATGAGATAATCTGTTCATATTTAGCAGTTTTGAATTTTTTTTTGTTACAAAGTTGTTTTTGCATGAATATGAATCATCTTATCCTTTAGTTTGCATCCAAAATAATCAACTGCGATGAAGTACTTTCCATTTGTGAAGTTTTCATTTATTAGATTACTCAAAAATGGCATTTCCGTGTGGTTATTTAAAGGGATAGTTCACCCAAAAATGCTAATTCTGTCATTAATTACTCACCCTCATGTCATTCCAAACACATAAGTCTTTCGTTCATCTTCAGAACACAAATGAAGATTTTTTTTTAATGAAATCTGAGCGATTTCTGTCCCTCCATTGACAGCTACGCAACTACCATTTTTGACGCTTCAAGAAGTTCATAAAGAGATTGTAAAACTAATTCATATGTATTGAGCGGTTCAGTCCAAATTTTCTGAAGAGACTCGATCGCTTTATATGATGAACAGACTGAATGTAGTCTTTTACTCACATATAAACATTAATCAAATAAAAATAAAAGGGGCAGTCGTGGCCTAATGGACGGGGCAGTCGTGGCTTAATGGACGGGGCAGTCGTGGCCTAATGGATAGAGAGTCGGACTTGTAACCCAAAGGTCATGGATTCGAGTCTCAGGTCCGGCAGGGATTGTCGGTGAGGGGAGTGAATGTCCAGCGCTCTCCCCACCCTCAATACCACGACTGAGGTGAGACCCTTGAGCAAGGCACCGTACCCCCAACTGCTCCCCGGGCGCCGCAGCAATGGCTGCCCACTGCTCCGGGTGTGTGTGTTCACGGTGTGTGTGTTCAATTCAATTCAATTAACATTTATTTGTATAGCGCTTTTCACGATACATATCATTTCAAAGCAGCTTTACAGAGAATGCATGTCAACATTACAATTTAAAGAATGCAGTTAGCAAATAATGTAATAATTTACAATTTACAATCACTGTTAGCAGTTTAACTTAACGTAGAAGCAATGAGCTCCTGGAAAAATGAATTACATTAACAATAATCAAGATATAGAATTTGTGCAATGTGCATGTTGATCCAGATGATTGCGTCTTCTCGAGTCCTCGCAGGAGTTGGCGCCGTCTCTTCACAGGTGATGGTCATCTGAGGTCTTCTTAAGAGGCCGGATCCAAACTGAAGCTGATGTACTCTCTAGTCACC
>RJVU01067793.1:13215467-13246759 GCA_003731715.1 Anabarilius grahami | reverse complement strand
GTTCACTGCTGTGTGTGTGCACTTGGATGGGTTAAATGCAGAGCACAAATTCCGAGTATGGGTCACCATACTTGGCCACGTCACTTCACTTTCACTTTCACTTTCATCAACTTGCACATCAGTTGTGGTAAACGGAAGCTCAAGCATGTTCGCTTGATGTGCAGGAACCAATGAGGTTCATTCTTGTGTTACGCATCACATTTGAGCTTCAGCAAGAACCAATGAGGTTCATTCTTTTGTTCATTTTCAGAGGTTTGTTCTTGTACGTCAAGCAGGTTCAGTTCAGTTCAGACTGTCAGTGGAGGGACAGAAATCACTCAGATTTTGTCAAAAATATCTTCATTTGTGTTCTGAAGATGAATGAAAGTCTTACGGGTTTAGAACAACATGAGGGTGAGGAAATGATGACAGAATTTTCAATTTTGGGTAAACTATCCCTTTAATAAACTAACCATTTTCGAAATCTCAAATTATTTCCAGCAGAAATAAGTATATTGTCATACAATTACTCATTCCATGGTATCAACTTTAGGTGTTTGTATCTTCTAAATGAATGGTCATCACCGAGGATGATGTTATTTTCTAAACACAGCACCAGATTGTCTTCCAACAGAGCCGATAATTACCATTTTCTCTGTAGGAATATTTTATTGCTTAATTGACAATTCGAGAAAGCCCTCCTGTAGATCACTGGGACATTGATTCTCACATTGTTATGCTGAACAGTTGGAGACTTTACAGATTTACTGTCTGCAAACCAGTTTCCCATAGCACTGAGAATTACTCACCAACACCGAAATCAATTTAGCCTGTCAAGTTCCCCACTTCTCCGAGCCACCGAATAAAACTCTTATCGCTTCTCCGTTCCTACTGTCTCCCCTTTTTTAATGTGAGGTCATATCTTATCTGGAAAGATGCCCTCACAATTTCTAAAATAAGTGAACTCCACTAGTATCTTATCATTTGGATGGAGAAAAGAAAGCTATTAGCAGTGCCTCCTGGTCTGCTGAAAGAGTTCTGTGAACTCTTCTTAAGACTTTTGAAGAGGGTCACTCCTTTCCTCTGTATCTGTCCCTTTGTAAGCCTCCACATTAAAATTCCCTTTCAAATTTTTATCATCAAAAGGTGGGGAAAAACCTTGCAAATCTTCAAGCTGTGCTTCTGATTGGTTGTCAAAGTAGATGAGGGTCTAATCTCTGTGGGTGATGTCCTAATCTCTGCCCTCTGTTTAGCTTTTCACTCAGGTTCCTCAGCGGAATATACTCAAGTCTGCTTCAAGGAGAGTCTTGAACACACCACATCACGGCCCATTTGAAAGTAAAATCGTGAATGAGATCTCGTTAATACCTCAGTTGTTTCTCCTAAACAGCTCAGATTTTGAGTCCAACAGTTTGAGACCACATTGATGATTTTCAGTTCAACCTTGTAAATAACAACATTTTAAGTTTTATAGAACTTCAAAACAAAGACAGGTTACGAGATTAAGTTAAAAAGAAAGTTCAATATTTGACCTATGTTGACCAATTAAATTAGTGATGAAATTAGTGATAGTGGTCACGCATTTGACTCCTTAAAGGGTTAGTTCACCCAAAAATGAAAATTCTGTCATTAATTACTCACCCTCATGTCGTTCCACACCCGTAAGACCTTCGTTCATCTTCGGAACACAAATTAAGATATTTTTGATGAAAGCCGAGGGCTCAGTGAGGCATTGACAGCAAGACAGTTAACACATTTAATGCCCAGAAAGACATATTTAAAACGGTTCATGTGACTACAGTGGTTCAACCTTAATGTTATGAAGCGATGGAAATAATTTTTGTGCGCCAAAAAAACAAAATAACGGCTTTATTCAACAATATCTAATGATGGGCGATTTCAAAACACTGCTTCATGAAGCTTTACAAATCTTTTGTTTCCAATCAGTGGTTCAGAGCATCAAACTGCCAAAGTCACGCCCCCCAGTGGTGAACCGTTGAAATTTCGAAACACTTATGACGTAACAAAGCCTTACTGAAATCACGTGACTTTGGCAGTTTGACACGCGATCCGAACCACTGATTCGAAACAAAAGATTCATAAAGCTTCGAAGCTTCATGAAGCAGTGTTTTGAAATCACCCATCACTAGATATTGTTGAATAAAATCGTTATTTGTTTTTTTGGCGCACAAAACATATTCTCGTCGCTTCATAATATTAAGGTTGATCCACTGTAGTCACATGAACTGTTTTAAATATGTCTTTAGTAGCTTTCTGGGCATCTGAAAGTGTTAATTGTTTTGCTGGCAATGCAGGCCTCACTGAGCCATCGGATTTCATCAAAAATATCTTAATTTGCGTTCCGAAGATGAACGAAGGTCTTACGGGTGTGGAACGACATGAGGGTGAGTAGTTAATGACAGAATTTTCATTTTTGGGTGAACTAGCCCTTTAAGGTTTTCTTGTTGCCATCGAGGCACAGGAGACTAACCAAAGATTAAAACATTTTCAAATGCTACCTACTTTTCATTTAGTTTGTTAGAGTGCTAACATAATTTATAAAAACAGGGAAAAATTGCAAAACAGCAGCATGTCTCAGACTTTTTGGATCTCACTGTATATATGTGTTTATATTAGGCTATCGTCTGTTCTCATATACATTCTAAAGGCAGAATCATGAATAGAAGCAAGAGGTGAAGTTAATAGCAGGTTATATGCAGGAATGGACCTTTATCTTTACATAATGTGTATGTCGTAGTCTAGATTTGTGCAGCAGTGTATCATTTTATTCAAATAAAGCACCATAAAACACTATTGTGATCAAGTAGAAGGATGCTGAAGTGTTGAATAATGTATTAAATAACTGCCCTACTCTACTATGAACTGACATTTGTGGCTTTGGAGGCTTGTGTTCTCACCAGGAGTCTGTTTTCACTGTGTGCTGATGGTGAATATGAAATATCATGCAACCAGTGTGTCAATAGTAAAAAAATAAAACCTCATCTGTAATCAGATTACTGTCATTTAAATCAGGCTGTTTTTTCCTCACATCATTAGCTTCAACCCTCACCCTAGTTCTGTGCAATTAAGTGGGGAGCTGAAGGTAGACTAATTATATTAATTTTAATTATGTAATATGTCATCATTATTATATTTTAATATTTGTTTCAGTGTACTTGATAAGTAGCTTGGGTGCTCTGATTATGATAGACAGGACTCTTGGTGTGGTGATGCTTTCCTTGCTGAAAAGGCTATGTTGAATTTCCATGCTGGTTTGCTGAACCAGAACCAAACTTTGACTAGTTAAAGCTGCTTTTAGCAAGGGTTATATTAAGATTTTTGAAATCCTTTGCTGATTTTGGTGCCCTCAACTGAATGACTGAATTCAGATTGGCATTCGAGTTATGAGTGTCGTTCCAGGTCATTCTAACCTCTGGCTGTAAGATACATTTTTGCAATACTACACATAAAATTTCCTTATGGCTGACAGATATCACTGAAATAGGTGTCCCGAGAAATCACATCTGTCTCTGTGACAGAACTAGACTTTGTTAACAGCAAAACGAAGAGTCAGGGGAGCAGCCCACGCTTTTTAGCCAATCAGAAACTCCTACTGCCTGTTGAATCATTTTGTGCGTCTGAGCAGCTGACATCTGACATGTCAGTTATCAAGCTGGTGGAAGTTAGTAAAGTGGCAGAAATTGCTTACAGCACAGTAGCCTGGCCCCGCTGGTCTCTTTAGATATTGTATTATTTGGAACAAACCATGGTACATTTGTGTCTTCAACACGAGTACCATCGTGAGAACTAGAGTTAACCTCTGTAGGTAATGGAGGAAAAGCCACCATTTTCATTATGCTTTTGAAGTATTTGTCTTTGACATCAAAACTTTACACCCACAGAACAGTGATTAGTCTTAGATGCCGCAGGATGTGATGAATGAGAACAAGACAAATCATTTGAGACAAATGCGTGCAAGAATTGTAAGATATAAACTCAATTGTGAGTTATAAAGTCTGAATTGCAAGATGTACACTCACTGGCCACTTTATTAAGTAGACCTTGCTGTGTTGGACTCCATTTTGCAATCAGAGCTGCCTTAATTCTTCATGGCATAGATTCAACAAGGTGCTGGAAAATTCCTCAGAGATTTTGGTCTTTACTGACATGATAGCATCACTCAGTTTCTGCAGATTTGTCGGCTGCACATCCATGATGAGAATCTCCCTTTCCACCACATCCCAAAGGTGCTCTATTGAGATCTGGTGACAGTGGAGGCCATTTGAGTATAGTATTATCCTGTTCAAGGAACCAGTTAGAGATGATTTGAACTTTGTGACATGGTGTGTTATCCTACTGGAAGTAACCATCTGAAGATGGGTGCACTGTGGTCATAAGCGGATGGGGATGGTCAGCAACAATACTCAGGTAGGTTGTGGCATTTAAACGATGCTCAATTTGTACAAAGAGGCCCAAAGTGTGCCAAGAAAATATCCTCCACACATTTACACCACCACCAGCCTGAACCGCTGATAAAAGGCAGGTTGGATCCATGCTTTCATGTTGTTTACAAAAAATTCTGACCCTTATCTGAATGTTGCAGCAGAAATCAACACTCATCAGGCAATCCAATCCAATCTTTCCAATCTTCTACTGTCCAATTTTGGTGAGCATGTGTGAATTGTAGCCTCAGTTTCCTGTTCTAAGCTGACAGGAGTGGCACTGGTGTGTCTTCTGCTGCTGTAGTCCATCTGCTTCAAGGTTTGACGTGTTGTGCGTTCAGAGATGCTCTTAAGCATAACTGTTGTAATGAGTGGTTATTTGAGTCACTGTTGCCTTTCTATCAGCTCGCACCAGTCTGGCCATTCTCTGACCTTTGACATCAACAAGTCATTTTCTTCCACAGAACTGCCGCTCACTGGATATTTTCTCTTTTTTCAGACCATTCTCTTTAAACCCTAGAGATGGCGGTGCGTGAAAATCCCTGTAGATCAGCAGTTTCTGAAATACTCGGCTCAGCCCGTCTGGCACCAACAAACATGCCACGTTCAAAGTCAATTAAATCACCTTTTTTCCCCATTCTGATGCTCAGTTTGAACTTCAGCATATCGTCTTGACCATGCACTTTAAAAAATCCTTGGTTATTTTTCTACCCAAGACCTGGGTTGAGCCTTTTGGGTTATTTTCTGGGGGGGTTATTGGTTATATCTCGCAAACCAGTGGTTGTGTGGAGTGTTTAAAACAGTTTAGAGGATTTAAGTTAATCCGTAAACATTAATTCATGTATGAAGTAAAAAAAATAAAATAAATAAAAGATAGTATTATAGTAAAAATGAATCAACCCATTTTGCTGGGTTAAATAAACAACCCAATTTGCTGGGTAAAATTAACCCAATTAACCCAACATGTGTTCTGTCCTATATTTGGGTTGAAAACAACCCAAATTGGGTTGTTTTTAGAGTGCGTCTAAATGCCTAAATGCATTGAGTTGCTGCCATGTGATAGGTTGATTAGATATTTGCTCTACCAAGCAATTGTACCTAATAAAGTGGCCGGTGAGTGTAAATTCACAATTCTGAGGGAAAAAAGTCTGAATTGTGAGAGATATATATACTCTCAACTGCAAGAAAAAAGTTAGAACTGTGAGATAAAAAGTTGCAATGACCTTTTTTTTTATTGTGTGGTGGAAACAAGCTTCCATTCTTTACTGTCACTTATGATCAATTGAATAATTTGCATCCTTGCTGAATAAAAGTATACATTTATTTCAAAAAGAAAAGAACAGACACTCAATTTAATACAATATCTAACTACTTTGTGTTATTATCCATCAAGGTTCTTCTCCTGACAGAGGTTGAAGATCCCTGCTTTAAAGCAAGTAGTGTCCATCAAATCCTTTTATACTCCTTTTTTCTGTAGTTTCTTTGAGAATAGCAACGCTTATTCATGTGTAGTTTCGTCTCAAGAGTCAGTTTGCCATTTTTATTTAGTCTGATTTTAGAAGCTATTTCAACTCACTCTTGTGAATGGAGCAGCCAGGGGTGACGCGCCAATATCCCTCTGATGTTTAATTCACAGGGCAGACAAATACAAAGTGCTGAGATAGTGCTTGCACTGAATTCTGTTTTGATGCCAAATTTATCACAGTATTTCTGGCAGGCCTATTGTAAGTCTCTGAAATGCTGGTGAAGTCCTGCTGCCCTCATAAACCAATATTGAGCATATTTCTTTGTGTGTTATGCATCAGATTGATCTGTCCTACAAAGGTCTATATGCAGCGCCAGAGCAGTCTGGTGTTGTTCTGAAGTGATAGGCTTTTGTTGGGTCTGACAAACAGCACTATGTCTATCTGCTTCTGAACCCACGCCAGCCGCAGCACTCGGGTATCAGACAGGATGTCCTGATTTGTATCTGCTCACTGTGAGTGCTCCTTTAGTTGGCCAGGTGAATGACAGCTCTGCTATTCTCTGAAGCGACGGCTGTTTTTAGACCTGTGCTGGGAAGAGCTTGATTTTTCCACAGTTAAGTGTGAATGGAAGAAAGATAGAGAGACATGAGGAGAATCACAGCTAAACAAAGAGCCTTTCCATTTGATAAGTCGTGCATGACACACGCTTGAGTGCGTGAAAAGAGCGTGTTGGGTCACAGTGCAGAAACGCTCTCCCAGGTGCATTATGAAAAGGTCATCTGCAAATCTGCGTTCGTGTTGTGGGAAACAACCTCAAATGACCTTTTGCTTTGAAAAGAGCTGAGGTTAGTTTGCCGACTCATTGCTACAATATGTCTGTGCTGTCTTGAATTCCTTGTGGATTCTGTGATTTGATTCATGTTTGGTTATGGTATTTTTTTGACAACTGCCTGTTCTACATTTGAGGTGATTTTTTTAAAAATATATTTATTTGATCAAAAATACAGTAAAATAGTACAGTAAAGTGCAGTATACAAAACAGTAATATTGTGAAATGTTATTTCAATTTAAAATAACCACACTTAAATAAATTAAGCCTTTTTTAAGATTTATGAATTTCAATTATATAGTAAAATTCCATCAAATTGAAATTGTATTCATAAACCCTTTCATTTCATCCAATTATTATTATTGTTTTTTTGACTGTACTTCCTATTTTCAAATATCTTAAAATGTAATTTATTCCTGTGTTGGCAAAGCTGAATCTTCAGCATCATTACTTCAGTGTTATATATATATATATATATATATATATCATNTGTTAATTCCTTTCTGTGTATGATTTATTCATAATTGATGCACCACTAGCTAAGAGGCTACAGGAACAGTTCACCAAAAAATAAGCATTCTGTTATTATTTACTCACCCTCATTTCATTCCAATCCCGTACGCTGTTATTTTTTGTGTTGAAGAATCTCCACATGGCTCTTTTAACAGCGGCCGCAGCTGTCAAGCTCCAAAAAGGACCAACTCCCTAAAAGCTTTATAAAAGTAGCCCGATGACTCATGCTGTCTATTCCAAGTCTTCTGAAGTTATTCAATAGCTTTGTTTGAGGAACAGACCAAAATGTGGGTCGTCAGACCAAAATCTTCCCAAAGACATTTTTTTTTTTGTAGTGAACTATTTCTTTAATGTTTCAGCTCACAGTGTGTCTGTCTATAGAAAGATGGTGGAAAAAAAGGCCAGCTTAGACCAGTTTGAATTTACATGTTAAATGCTATGTTGAATTTCCATGCTGGTTTGCTGAACCAGAACCAAACTTTGACTAGTTAAAGCTGCTTTTAGTAAAAACATGTAAAAACCCAAGTTGGGTTGAAAATGTACAACCCCCAGCAAATGGGTTGTTTTAACCCAGTGGTTGGGTTAAATGTTTGCCAAACCTGCGGAGTAGTTTTATTTAACTCAACTATTGTTTAGAAATATATTTCTTGCTTAAAATGAAACCAAAGTATGTTGGAAATTCACATGTATTAAGTTGCTTATTCATAAATGTTCATCTTTTGATTATTAGTGTTGCCTCTAGTAATTATGTGTCTGATTTTAAATTTCCAACTTATTTTGGGTTCATTTTAAGCCAGCCATATAGTAATATTTAAACAATAGTTGGGTTAAATAAAACTGCCCAGCATGTTGGGCAAACATTTAACCCAAACGCTGGGTTAAAATAACCCAATCGCTGGGTTTGTTCATTTTCAACCCAACTTGGGTTGTTTTCAACCCAGCATTTTTAGAGTGTAGTTTAAGCTGGTTTATTCTGGGTACTACAGTAGTAGCAATGCCATAACATTGAGAAGCCTGGTGTTCTACCAGACAACAACATATGATTCTGACTGGATTGATATGTTTCACTTTCAATAACAGATTAACTTGGACAGTGCCTGCAAAAAAAATAGCGTTACATTACAGTGCACTACTTCATAAATTATGCCTCACAGTGGTCTCATACCTCTGTACGTCCTTCAGCCAAACACTCCACCTCGTTTCATCCATTTTTCTAGGGCGAGATCATTCCCTCTTGCCACATGAGCACAGTCCTGAATTTCTCAATCAAACCTGGGTCTGATAGTCCCTCCGTTAGTCCGACCACAGATGGATAACTATGTCACGAGAGCCAGCGGTCGGGCCATGATGGAGTTTGAATAATTTAATGGTTGGTTTAAGGTCAGGCTGGACTGGGCTTTTGGGCTTACTGTTGCATATAATAGGGCCACTGTTGCATTATATTGTTGAATATTGCAGAATCTTCCTTTTGAACCACTGCCAGCGCTGGGTTGATTTAGCACAGATGCTATAATTCAGACAAAATGCTCAGGACTTTAGGGGGGGTTAGTGTTAGCATTAGGCTGTGGAACTGTGCCATGAAATGAAAGCTTAGGCGGCTCATGTGGCACAGCAGATGTGCTTGGTTAAAGAAACCAGTGCAAGTTAAAAATTCTGAAGGTTGCTGCACAATGAGACTTTTGCAGGATGAATGAGATTACCACAAGATTTTTAATGTTCTGTTGTAAAGACATGGAAAGTTTTTGGAATGTCATACTTATATAGAAATGCAGTATCCACCTTTTCTTTGCCAAAATATGCAGTATACAACCAGAGTACACTCTGCACGATGCAATGCACTTGACTTGACTTTATATATACACCGATACACCCAGATGTTAGCAGCAGATCCTTTAAGTCCTGTAAGTTGCGAGGTGGAGCCTCCATGGATCGGACTTGTTTGTTCAGCACATCCCACAGATGCTCGATTGGATTGAGATCTGGGGAATTTAGAGGCCAAGTCAACACCTCAAACTCGTTGTGCTCCTCAAACGTTTCCTGAACCATTTTTGCTTTGTGGTAGGGCGCATTATCCTGCTGAAAGTGGCCACAGCCACCAGGGAATACCGTTTCCATGTTACATGATCTGCAACAATGCTTATGTGCTTAGGTGGTATGTGTCAAAGTAACATTCACATGAACCCAAGGTTTCCTAGCAGAACATTGCCCAAAGCATCACACTATCTCTGCCCATAGTGCATCCTGGTGCCATGTGTTCCCCAGCGACGCACATGCACCCGGCCATCCACGTGATGTAAAAGAAAATGTGATTCTTCAGACCAGGCCACCTTCTTTCATTGCTCCATGGTCCACTTCTGATGCCACTGTTGGCTCTTTCAGCGGTGGACAGCGGTCAGCATGGGCACTCTGACTGGTCTGCGACTATGCAGCTCCATACGCAACAAACTGTGATGCACTGTGTATTCTGACACCTTTCTATCAGAACCAGCCTTAACTTCTTGAGCAATTTGAGCTACAGTAGCTCGTCTGTTGGATTGGACCACACGGGCCAGCCTTCACTCCCCACATGCATCAGTGAGCCTTGGAGCACTTTTGATAGATACTGACCACTGCAGACCGGGAACACCCCACAAGAGCTGCAGTTTTGGAGATGCTCTGACCCAGTCATCTAGCCATCACAATTTGGCCCTTGTCAAACTTGCTCAAATCCTTACGCTTGCCCGTTTTTCCTGCTTCTAACACATCAACTTTGAGGACAAAATGTTCACTTGCTGCCTGTTATATCCCACCCATGTATGTAATTCATGTGGTTACAATTTACCTACCTATCTACCTACCTACCTAATTACAAGTGTTTAAAATATAGTAGTATGGTACATTGCATAGTAGCTATTTTTAAAGATTTGCCACTGCACAGTATGCTGCTGACCGCACACTTGTATAACCATGGACTGACTGCACCACATTGCAGTCATGTAAATCTGTGGCTTCTTTGAAATGACCACTGTACTGTGTATATATATAATTGACATACAGTCTTCCATAAACTAAAGTAAACACATTTTTTATCAAGTGTTGCTGCATTAAGTAAGATGAAGGGTAAAAACTCTTGTAAGTGTTCGCAGTACAATCTCAGAGACGGATGCCATGTGATTGAGCACTGTCTTAATGGGATAGTTCACCTAAAAATGACCTGTCATGATTTAATCAAACCATTTAATGTTTATATTTCATTCCTCTGTAGAACACAAAAGGTACATTTGGTATTTTCCTCAGACAAAGCTGTCATATCCTCCTGGGACCCAGGAATAGACTTTTGTCCTCTGTAGTGGATTTTTAGAGGTTTCACCATGACAACAACAAGTCCTTGGTCTTTAAATATGACTGAAAATCTAAATTAGCACTCTTATGGAAATATGATAATATTTTGTCTATCATTTAAATCGGATTAATTTTCAAATTGTTTGTCATAAATCAACATCTCAGGAAAATGTTATGGGGTTTCTAATCAAAATATGACTTTCTGTTAAAAAAACAGGACATTGATTGTATACATGTCCACTGTAGAGGACACCAGGACTTAAATCATGTTTATCAGGCATTTTAGGAGACACAACAAGTGAATAGGGAAAGAAATTATATATCAATATTCCTATTAATTATTAGATATTATTATGAAAATGTTGACAATTATTACTCCCATCATTACACTTCTTTTTTCATTACATGTTGCTCCAAGAACACATTAATATGCAAATACTGAATGGGAAAACCCATGTATGACAATTTTACCCACATATTGCATAAAGTAAAATGGTATATCAATTCATTCCATTCTATCTTTCATAACATAGTTGAGATTCATCTTTATACAAAAAAAAAAGCCTAAAAATTGATTGGTGATTAAAAAAAATCCCATTGTTTTTGCCTATACATGTAATTTCATGTAATTTCATGTCATTTTATTTTTTAAACAACGTAGTCCACCACAGCGGACATAGCAAAAAATGTTTTTTTCCCCATTTGTTTCTTATGCTATTAACAATGTAATGATGTGAAAATTCTGGGTCTCAGGAGGATATGGCTTCAGAAGACTTGTTGTGTATTACATTTTGGACAATATTCCTTGAAAAACTAATTTTAGGTCATATTTTACTCCAAAATAATAAAAACAAAACAACAGTAAAAACCACTAGGGATAGTTCAAATAAATAAGTGAAGATAGAACATAAATAAAACAAGAAATCATATTTTGCTTAAAGAAAATAAAGCATATTTTTACAATTATTAATATTTTTGAGCATTGTGATTATTATTTTTATGACAATTAAACAATAAATTCTGATTATTGTAAGACAATTGTGTTCAAATCAGCAAAAAATAATTAATTTGAAAAATAACCTAAAAGCAATTTCAACTGTACTTAACTCTTGTTGGCATTACAGTAATGAAAATGAGAGAAATAATGTAAAATGCATATTTCATGTGTTTACATATGGGTGAACTGTTCCTTTAAGAAAAGTATTGTGTTTGTGAATGCCGAATCAATCCTTCTTTCCTACATCGTGTTGTTTATAAGAAATGCAGATTGTTCAAATGTAGTAGTCTTCCATTAAGTGAGTTTCTCACCAAAATGGCCTTGTTCCTGCAATGTTATAGCACTCTTCTGTAGACCTCTGGTAAATAATTAAACGTATTGTACTTTTTTTTGGATGCAGTCGACAGAAATGCAGGACTTTAATAGCAATTCCGTCCCCACATGTGGGAACAAACCTCCTGTGCTCTTAAATCTGATTGGTTATAAAATTTTAATTGCACTGAACCAAACATCTTTATCACGCCATTGTTTGTTTAGATGGGAAACTGATTACTAGCTGATGTGTGAGTGTGGGGAAATTAGCAGGCACTAGGGGCTCCGTGCACAGATTGCACTCCATATATTGAAGATGTGCTGGGAGCTTTCATTGCAGAGAGTTCAGGCATCTCCGGCTCATTTTTCATGTCATTATTTTCATACAATGGAGTGTCGTTTCCTAGAGAGCAGAACTTATTCTGTGTCATAGCATTCTCTGCAAAGCATTGACTAAATAACACTAAAGTATCACTAGAGGTAGAAAAGCAAGAGGCCGTGAAGGGCAGTGTGGAATGGATGGACTTAAGCAGAGTGCAGAGCTTTGAAATGAACGAAGTTAGGAGCTATCATGCTTCACTACGCAATCTCTCTTCTTTCTTTTTTTCAAAACAAATAGTCAACAAAAAATGTTTGCACTTTAATCCTGTATCTTATGTAGTGAAGCGGCATATTAATTTAAGAAAAATATATACAAATTATTTTATATAAAAAAAATACACTACTGTTCAAAAATTTAGTAGTAAGTAGTTTTTTTTTCAGTAATAGTTTTTTTTATGTTTTGGGGAAAAAAAGTCTCTTATGCTCAACAAGGCTGCATTTGATAAAAAAATGCAGTAGAAACAGTAATATATAAATACAAAATATTATATATATATATATATATATACAGTACAGTCCAAAAGTTTGGAACTACTAAGATTTTTAATGTTTTTAAAAGAAGTTTCGTCTGCTCACCAAGGCTACATTTATTTAATTAAAAATACAGTAAAAAACAGTAATATTGTGAAATATTATTACAATTTAAAATAACTGTGTACTATTTAAATATATTTGACAAAGTAATTTATTCCTGTGATGCAAAGCTGAATTTTCAGCATCATTACTCCAGTCTTCAGTGTCACATGATCCTTCAGAAATCATTCTAATATGCTGATTTGCTGCTCAATAAACATTTATGATTATTTTCAATGTTGAAAACAGTTGTGTACTTTTTTTTTCAGGATTCCTTGATGAATAGAAAGTTCAAAAGAACAGCATTTATCTGAAATACAAAGCTTCTGTAGCATTATACACTACCGTTCAAAAGTTTGGGGTCAGTAAGAATTTTTATTTTTATTTTTTTGAAAAGAAATTAAAGAAATGAATACTTTTATTCAGCAAGGATGCATTAAATCAATCAAAAGTGGCAGTAAAGACATTTATAATGTTACAAAAGATTAGATTTCAGATAAACACTGTTCTTTTGAACTTTCTATTCATCAAATAATCCTGAAAAAAAATATTGTACACAAATATTTTGTACAATTGTACACATTAAATGTTTCTTGAGCAGCAGATCAGCATATTAGAATGATTTCTGAAGGATCATGTGACACTGAAGACTGGAGTAATGATGCTGAAAATTCAGCTTTGCCATCACAGGAATAAATTACTTTGTGAAATATATTCAAATAGAAAACAGTAATTTTAAATTGTAATAATATTTCACAATATTACGTTTTTTACTGTATTTTTAATTAAATAAATGTAGCCTTGGTGAGCAGACGAAACTTCTTTTAAAAACATTAAAAATCTTAGTGGTTCCAAACTTTCGGACTGTACTGTATATATATATATATATATATAATATAAAAATTGTGATTTATTCCTGAATCAAACCTGAATTTTCAGCATCATTACTCCAGTCTTCAGTGTCATATGATATTCAGAAATCATTCTAATATGCTGATTTGTTGCTCAAAATGTTTTTTTAAAAAAAATTCTTCTTATTATTAGTGTTGAAAACAGGTGCTGCTTAATATTTTTTATTAAACTGTGATATGTTTTTTCAGGATTCTTTGATAAACAGAAAGTTCAAATCTTTTTGCATTAATATAAAGGTCTTTTGTGTCACCAATTTGAAGCATCCTGTCTGAATAAAAGTATTAATATCTAAAAATAATAAAAATACCCCAATCTTGAAAGTATATGTTGCTTTAAAAAATAGGGCTGTGAATGAATTCAAACACACTTTATCCCAAAATGAATGATAAATCAACATAAAGGAAGAATATTTAAATGTATAACTAACATTTGTTTATTAGCATCTGTTTACCAAGTACCATCCAGTTAGAATTGAAAATTTTACCTTGCATTCTAGATTTTTTTTTTGCCCCACTTTTTGTTTAGTATTGATTTTAATTTAATGTTGACCCCAATAATCCCAGCATGTTATAATTGCAGGGTGTTTGCAGCTAACTGCTAAAGAACAAAAAATATTCCCAGTGAAACTATATGGCTGCCTGTCAGCCTGCCTGTAAATGACAGGTAATTAAGACTGAGGAAGTCATATGTCCCTATCTCAGTTCCTTCTCTTCCCCTTCAGATCTAGATTATGGAATGACTGCACTTGACGGACACTCCCACACTCACAGAAGTCTAGATGAGAACCGCAGGCGTGTGTTTTTTTTTTTCCCCTCTGATTTGAGATATATTGCATTTCTGGAATGGATAAGGATCCTTTCTGAGTGAAAAGCCATTCGACAGACTGACACTAGCTTGAAGCTGATCTGTTTTCTACTCAGGACTGATGCCAGCATCACATGAAATCCTATAAGAGAAAGAGAGAGGAATCGAGAGACGGTGATAGCAGGAGGTTGAAAGAGGACAGATTTGAATAATTTGTTATTGTGAAGGAGATTCTAAAATTTGCTCCGAAGCGAAGGCAACGTGACATTAAATTGCAAAGCCTGCCAAAGCTTTTTCCTTGTTTTTAGAGGTAAATTTCAGCGAGCTTTGACCTGCTGCAGACTTTTCAGGGTAGGACAATAGGCAGGACTGTATCACAGCTGAGCTCTCTAATATATGAAATGGAGACGTGCTAAAATCTCCTTGATACAGCGGCTCTCTTAAGAAGACAAATGAGAGGAGATTAATGAAATGTCGCTGCATAATATCCTGAATTGATGCAACTATTTAACACTAGTGTCATGTTTTTATTCAGACCCTCTCAGGGCTCTTTTCAAATGGAAATGCATATGCATCTGTTTTGCCTCTTCTCCAGTGACTATAACAATGGCTGCGTCTCTGCATAAGAGCAACAAAAGCTTCCTATTTCACGCATTAATATGAAACTCTAACTCAAGTAAACATACATCCCCAAAACTTGACCTGTGATGCTTTCCAGAAGGCAGCCACTAGCAAATGTGTGCTGAGAAACCCTAATGCCTATAAGCCTAACGCCCCTGACAAAGTGCTTTTGTTTCCACCCCAAATTAACATACCTTAGGCAGTTAATTCAGTAATTAGATGAAGCTAGAATGATTGAATTCAATTTGGTAGGCCAGGACCAAAATAAAAACATTTAGTCAAAAGGATGCTCGGGAAATAGGGTTGGGAAACATCTTTTCTCATGAGCGGATAGCCCTGAAGAAGTTACTTTTAAAAGTGTCTTTGTGAGGTTGCATGGGCAAGCTAAACATAAAGTAATTAAATGTTTACTTCATATATATATACTGTAACACAGTTCGTATATACAGGAAGAAGGAGGCGGGAACCGGCGAACGTTCAACATCTTTAATTCAAAATAAACAAAACGAAAGTAATGCCGGCAGACCCTCGCGGACGTCTGCCGGCCACACAAACATAATAAAACATAAAATAAAGTCCAGGCCTGGTCCTCTCTCGTCCGTTTACTGTCGTCGCTCCTCCTTTTATGCCTCCGGAGCTCCTCCGTGAGGGACTCGAGGCCGGTGCGCCTCACAGGTGACGATCATTAACACTCGCGTCACCGGCCTCGCGCCGTTCCCTCACGGCTCTCGCCCGCCCTGCTCGCCACATATACATACATATATACATATATATCTATATGACGTACTACGTGTTGTACGTCATGGCATTGTATACTACATCGTAGATGTTAGCGTTTTTTGGGCATACGTTATATGTGTATGGCTGTCACGTGGGAAGCTCCTTATTTAACTTTATAAAGTTTTAAATAAGGATTCACTTCAGAAGGCCTTTATTAACCCCCTGGAGTCGTATGGATTCATTTTTTTTATGGATGGATGGGGGGGGGGGGCCATTCACAACCATTATAAACCTTGGAGGACTAAGAATATTTTAAAATATATCTCCGATTGTGTTTGTCTGAAAGAAGATAGTCATATACACCTAGAATGGCTTGAGGGTGAGTAAATTATGGAATAATTTTCATTTTTGGGTGAACTAACCCTTTAAATGCTCCCCTCTGGAGTTAATTTCTCTAGTGAACTAACATGCTGTGGACACTAAATGACTTGCCTGAGGTAAATGTAATGCACCTGTGTGTGTGTGTGTGTGTGTTTGTGTGTGTGTGTGTGTGTGTGTGTGTTTGCATTCTGGAAATGTTGATGCTGTCTTGGAATATGGCCAAAACAGGCTTATAGTCCCTTAAAATATAATGTCTAGGTAAACAGCTGACTAGGTTTTGGAACAGAGCCGTTGTCTTACTTCTCTCCTACCCTTGATTACACTGCTACTTCTCTTAGATTCCACAGAGACCCGCAGCAGAAAGTTCCTGCTTCATTTTTAATGAATCCTGGCTCAAAGTTGCACATACTCTCACCATGTAGTCTGTTTCTCTCGTAGCTCTTGAACACTCCCACATTTACCTCAGTGCTACACAAACTCTCTCTCACTGTATCTTGACCTCTCTCCATCCTGACTCTTTATACATATTATTAGACCTCATTTTCCAACAGTCTCTCTCTGCCGATCTGTCACTGTACTGTACATTATCACACTCTCTCTTCTCAAGCTGCTCATCTCTCTTCACTTCCTCACTCCACTACTTCTGTACTTCACATCGGAAGCATCTCTGGTTAAAAATGTGTGAAGATTATTCCCTATAGAGGGCTAATAAAACATAATTCATTTTTTAAATTCACTTTAGTTTACAATTGTCACAAAAAGTATAGTGGTTGAGTAGTGTGTTTTAGTCAGTGTTGGGGAAAGTTACTTTTAAAAGTAATGCATTATAATATTGCGTTACTCCCTAAAAAAATAACTAAAAAGGCATTACTTAGTTACTTTTTATCAAAAGTAATGCATTACATTACAACATTGATAATAATAAGAAATGTTTCTTGAGCAGCAAATCAGCATATTAGAATGATTTCTGAAGGATCTTGCGACACTGAAGACTGGAGTAATGATGCTGAAAATTCAGTTTTGATCACAGGAATACATTACATTTTTAAAAAATATTAAAATAGAAAACAGTAATAATATTTCACAGTATTACTGTATTTTTGTTCAAATAAATGCAGCCTTAGTGCATTCATTGAAATAATCTTACCACACCCAAACTTTTGGATGGTACATTTTGTAAAGATTTTAGAGTATATTTTATTCCATATATTCCATCTTTTCAAGTCAACTCCAAACACTGACTGCTATGAAACAGTTTTGCCACATTGAAAAGTCTGTAAATAGTAAACATGTAAGAGGTGGAAGCACAGTTCTCACAGGCGTTGTGTATAATTGAATAAGTGTATAAGTCAGAAAGTCAAAATACACCCACGATGTTTGGGGGAAAATGACTATGTGTACAATGTGCTTGACATTTATGTAAATGATTTTATATCACAGCCAGTGTCTAAATAGCACCTGTCACTGCAAACATTAAACACCCACATAAAGATGTTTTATGTGCATTAGAGGCTGTATTTATAGGCTTCCTTCATCCTGACTCTGAAAAAACTAGTACTCTTGCCACATTGCATCTTATTTCAGCCAAGAAACACCCACAGGAAGAGGCCGTCTGGTGACATGTAAAATGACCAACCACTGTTCATTTAAAGTGTTATTTAGAGCCGGGTTCTGTTTTTTGGTGTTGTAGTTGCTGTAGAGTGAAAAACAGTGGATTTCGTTATGTACATAGTCCTCCTAAGTGTGTTTTTCTGTCTGTTCTGCTTGGAAACTCTCTCTAAAACATGCACTTACACTTCTTTATGTGTCTGTGTGAGTTGATGACTAAGTGTCAAGCATGTTAATGTAAGACTCAAGGCAGGTTGAACGCTAAGGCTGATGCAAAGTAATTAGGCCTTCAGAGATGTCAATTAGGCCTTTAGAGAAATCAAGACTTCAGTCTGAGGCTTTCACCTGGTCACTGGTTGAAAGAGGTTGTGTGTAAATCAGCTCAAGAAATCTTTTCCAGCATGTGTGTCAGGTAGACTCAAAGAGGCATTAATGTGTCGATCTAAATATATTTGCTAATGGTCACTGGGATGTCCGAACACATCACAAAGGCTTTACCTCATAACCAAACGTGACGTGCATGTTCAGAATGAGAATTGAGAGCTGCAGCGGGGGGAAGATTTTCAGTGAATATACATAAATTGTGCCTTCTCTATGAACTCTCATATGAAAAAAAGTTTGTTCTTTTAGAGAGTTTGGAAGAGAAAACGTCTGAATTTTAAATTTTTTTTTTCCATTAAAATTTTTTTAATGGAAACCTGTTTTATAAGCCACTTTGGATAAAAGCATCTGCGCTATGCATAAATATATTTTTAATATTTGCCATTATGTAAAGTGATCTCTTTAAAATTAAAGGACACCTATTATGCCCATTTTCACAAGATGTAATGTAAGTCTCTGGTGTCCCCAGAATGTGTCTGTGAAGTTTCAGCTCAAAATACAGATAATTTATTATAGCTTGTCAATTTTGCCCCTATTTGGGTATGAGCAAAAACACGCTCTTTTTGTGTATGTTCTTTTAAATGCAAATTATCTGCTGCTCCCAGCCCCCTTTCCAGAGGAGGGCGGAGCTTTAACAGCTCACGCTTCAGTTCGAATACTCAACAACAACAAAGCTGGGGAATCTCACGCAGCCAAAATGAGGATTGTCAGGAACGGTGTTCAGCCTTACATTGTTCAAACCGGAGTCGACACTGATGGAGAGACAACTTTTAGAATGCAACTGGACGTTTCTGAATGGTTAGTAGATAAACGTGCTGGCCTTTGCAAATAAACATAATGTTTCTAATGTCTTGTCTTTACAGAAAACATACACAGTTTAAGTCAAGCACATTTTACACTGTTCTTTACATACGTGTGGTTATACAATGTATAAACAAGGTTTAAAATAGATGACAGACATATGGTCTCAAAGACAACAGCTTTAGCCGCATTTGTTGTGGATCTGTCTAACAGGCACATCGACTGAAATGGCGATTTGCTCAAAAATCATAAATAAACCCTGTGACATTTACTTCTTCTGGAGGTGAAGCTGGATCATGAACACAGATCCATCCTTGAGTACCAACTTTTTAACAAAGCCTGCCTTTTTATTGCCCCTTTCACAAAGCAGATTTTTTGCACAATTTGCGCAGACTTAAACAAATTTAGGTCGATTTTGGGGCGCATTACCTTAAAAAATCAAACTAATCCACTGTGTCCTTAGTGGCTCAGATGATGGGAGAAAATTAAGACTCTTATGTTCAGTCTTACATTAAAAAACAACACCGGGATTGCTTAAGAGACATTGTTGTTGCTACAGCTGCTTGACAGCGGTGGACAGCGTACAACTCGCTGAGGGCGGATACTATGGTAATACAGGACTGTCAGTCAGCGTCTGTGGGCGGGGCCTGACCAGTGTGACGCCACATTGCTCAGAGAATCAAAACAGCATGTCTAATGAGACTGCTTTGGTTTAATGGGGATTAAAAAAAGGAGTGGGTGGATCACACACTGCCAACACACATTTTATGTATAAACACCATATAAAAGTAGATTTTGCATAATAGGTGCCCTTTAAGTTGGAGTTGTTGTTAAATTTTACTACACCAGCTACTTCAGTTAATTAAGTTAAAATAATTAGGTAACACTTTATTTTACAGTGCCGTAGTTACACGTTACTACATATACTTAATATAGTAATAACAGTAAATTATGCATAATTACAAGTAACTATCCCTAAACCTAACCCTAACTGTAACTCTATAGTAAGTACATGTAGTTAATTAATAGTAATCATTGTAATTACTCAAATAAGTACTGTAACTACAGCACTGTAAAATAAAGTATAACCAATAATTATGTATACCAACCAATAATTTGTTTCTTTGGGTCAATAATTTTTTTAATGACTAAAATTCTGTGAATTAAGAACTTCTCCTCTGTTGGAGTTCATTTTAAATGATTATTTTTCTTCAAATTAAAAGTTTTAGGACCCGTGTCAGCAAACTGCCTACAGAAGGAAATTAATGAACATATCAGAACGAGCTTTGGCATATTTATGGATCTCACAGATGGAGAGAAGGGAGAGGTTTGGAGAGTCCGAGAAGCTAATATTGGACGGATTTTGCTTATCCTGCCTGCAAACAAAAGACAACAGGATCTGGATGGATCAAATGCGCTGGTACTGTTATTATAGATCAGTGTGTTTGGTGTGAAATGTGCAAATATTTTGTGCAGAGGAAATAGAACAATCTGTCAAACATGGGGTGTTTTGAATTCTTTGAATTCTCACTCCAGTTTCATGTCAAATGAATGTCTCGGTTCTAATTGTGTTTAAGAAATGAATTTTAATGCCTCATTTTTATCTATGTCAGTTTCATCTAGATCGATTTACATTCATTTCTAACATACTGAGAGTTATTACCCAGCCAAGGATGTGTCACTGAGAATCTTTCAATACAGCGAACACCTAGAGCTTAAAGGTTGCTTTTCAAGAAGTTTGTGCAGTGCAGTGTGTTCAAGGACTATTGATTTATAAAGGTACAGCATCTGCCTACCAATGATGCAAGTCCTACTCCATTGAAAAGGCATTGCTATAATCTTGAAGAGAAATTATATATCGCTTTATCAGAGGGAATACTGTTCCACTGCAAACATTAAAAACTTAGGTATTATAAAACAGCACATTGTGCTTTGTATATAGACTTATCACAATCTCAATGACCCAGTGAATTCAAAATCTGTGTATTTTTGTCAATGTCAATTAGCTTCGAGTTTGTCTGTACGCTAGTGTGCTGCTAAAAGTTGACAAAAATGGCAGATATATTAGCAGATATATACTATTAAAATGCACAGTCCAAAAATACTGAAGACTCATCTCGTTGTCGTGGGCGTATCTAAATTTGAGAAATTTGAAAATGAGAACCTAATATTACTTTCATCTGACTAGTATTCCCTTGTGAAAAGAAGTGCACTTTAGCATTCTTTTAAAAAAAAGTATTTATTGCAGAAATTATATTTTAAAATAATATACTGAAAACTGAATGTAATGTTTTCAGACACTTAATTGCATGTTAATTACAACCAAATGAATATGCATATATAATATTTCAGTAATATTGTTATCTGCAGGTACAGTTGTTGTTATTTTTTAATGCACTATTGAGTTTTGAAGTACACTTCAAGTGCACATTCAATACAAGTACACTTAAAAAAGTTTGTTGGATTTACATAATTTAATTTTGTACATTGGTCTCACATGAATCAATGAAGTTAAACAAATATAATTTGTTCATTTAACTTCTTCATCATGGAATGAAGTCATTTTAAGTGACTCAATTAAGCAGACTCAAAGTGAATTTTATATGGCTCCCTAACATGATTCAGGCATTCATTTTCACATATTGATTCATCCAATTAAATTTCATATATATTAGTGTCACACAACTGAATTATAAGATATAAGATTAGAACACTTAATTTCAAACTTTAATCTCTCTTGATTGAGCCATATAGCATGCTGAACGCCCAGTTTCAGTTTATGTAACACAAATCTTTCATGCAATCCCAACACAAATGGAATAAGTAAACTTCAATTATATATACACATTTAAGTGGATTGAACACAATCAAATTAAGTTAGGACAAAATGTATAGCATTTGTGTTGCTTTAGCTCATTTTAATTAAGCAATTTGAACAAGCAGCAAATGATATATTCTTTTTCACAATGGTTAACAAGTAGCTAATCGTATTTCACAGCTGTAATGTAAACTAAAGACTACTGGTTATTTTAAAACAATGGCGCCTCCCCAACTTCCTGTTTGAATAGAAAATTCACCACAGGAAAGCAAACTGTTCTCATCAAGTCATTTCAAGGAGTTTTGAAGTTCTCTGTTAGAAGTATGCATGTGTTTGTTATGATCTGAAAGAATATGTCAGTATTGCCAGTATCTTGCATGCTGACACTACAACACTTGTACACATAAACGGGGGATGTTTGTTTTCTCAACATGTCAACCTTACAAAGTGTTACATCATGATAGTGTCCTGATCACAGTCTCTTTGATTTAATTTTCCACTCACCTCTGAAAACAGTACTTCAGACGCTCTTCAGGATCTCTCTCTTGTTCAGTCTTTGTTCCCACTTAATTTAAGTGGAATGTGTGTTTAGAATCAAGGCCAGCGTTTTAGGCAACATCAGAACCCACTCTGTATGTGTTCATTTATTCTCTGTGTCCGTCGCTAAATGAAAAACACTTGTGAAATTTTCTGTACTTTTGAATCCTTGAGTGCTCAGAAACCCAACTGTTTCAAGTGTCAGTTCCTGCTAAAAAGGCCAACTTAGACTGACATGAACTTCCACACACTTCGAGGCTGGTTTATGTTGTCTGCAATGCTGTTCACCACTAAAACCTTTGCTGCCTCACTGACCAGAAAATCAGTGACTTAACAGGCAGCATTTTTGGGCACCTTGAAAAATGCTGATCTCATAAAGCTTGCCAAGCACCTTAACAGCATGTCAATTGAACATTGTTTCTCAAATGAGTTTGTCCTTAAAACAATGTTTTCAAAATTGAACATTGGACATGCTGAACATTTTTTTTATATTATTTATATTACACATACATGAGCCAAGAATTCACTGTACAAAACTCATTATGGGTGGCCCATATGTTTTTCTTTGTTGCATAAGATGTGTGATTTGTCTAGTTTTAAACAAGTGACAGATGCGTTTTGCATCATAATACTAGTTTGGTTGGACACAAATCTTTAAAAAATCAACAATAGAAGGTATTGTAAGCATTTTCTCATCCCCTTTAAAAGTTGGAAGGTCTGTTTATTTAGCTATTTTAAAGGGATAGTTCACCCAAAAATGAAAGTTATCCCATGATTTACTCACCCTCAAACCAGTGTATATGATTGATACATATATAATAGTGTATATGACTATCGTCCTTCAGACGAACACAATCTGAGTTTTATTAAAATATATCCTGTCTCTTCCAAGCTTTATAATGGTAGTGAATGGGGCTCGAGAATTTGAAGCCCAAAAACGTGCATCCACCCATCATAAAAATAATCCATATTTTTACGGTAACACTTTATTTTAGGGTCAAGTTGCTTATTAGCATGCATATTACTGGAATATCGGCTGTTTATTAGTACACATTAAGCACATATTAATGCCTTATTCTGCATGACTTTATTCTACATTCTTAATCCTACCCAATACCTAAACTTAACAACTATCTTAACTATTAATAAGAAATAAATTAAGATTTTATTGAGGGAAAAGTTGCAGTTAATAGTGAATATGTGTTCCCTATACTAAAGTGTTACCAAAATATCCATATTTAAAACTGTATAAACTATAATAACTTGCTACCTGCAGACGCCCATACTTTAAAAGAGTAACCTCTGACGCAACGTAGGAGTAGCATAAGCCTCACGCCGATCAAACAAATAGGGCTGGGCAACAAATTCAAGCTCCTCATATCTTATATCGAAATCCTCCAACATTTCACTTCTAACTCATGACCGAGGTTTTGTTTTGCCTTATCCTCTGCGCTTCTGCATTCATCAATACATCATGCGTCAGGTCAAAGGTTACTCTTTCACTATAAATCGATGCTGTCTGCGTTTATAAAGTTTTAAATGAAAACCACTGATTTAGATCTTTAGACATTGAATTGAATTCGGACATATCCTTTATGCATATACTTTACTGGCCGTGAAGGCAACATTTTTCAGACACAGCTCAGTTCATTTTTGTTTAGACTTTTAGGTGTGCCTTCTGTTACTCATTACCTCTGCAGAAATGTACATAGATGTTCAGGAGCAAGATTGAATACCTGTCTAATAATCCTAAGTGACCTTTAAAACAGGAGATGTTCTTCACAGATGGAAAATGCCATTTAGTATAATTGACTTACTTCCCTCTTGTAATCTCTATTGACCCAGCACTTCCAAGGCACAGGAGTACATCCATGTCCTGTAATCTAGATCTCAAATTAAATCCAAATTCATTAGTAAGACAAACAGAACAGGGCACAAAATGAAGAGCAAGCAAATAGCCATATCAAAGAAAGGACATTGCATGAAAGTCTTTGCTGCCTTATTCATTTATATCATCTCAAAACAAAGTGTGCTGTAATAATGAAATATTTTATATAAAAAAAGAGTAGTTGTGAAAGCCCTACCACGTAGTGAGAACACTGGCTTAGCTTTAATATGCTCCATGTTTCACTTGTACTTCTTTGCCTCTTTCAATACAACAATTTAGGAAACAATCAGGGACTGCCTCTGCTCAGATGTCTGGCTAAACACTAATTGTTCCAGAAGTTAAACCTCTTTACAGTCACAAAGACTGGGGATCGTCGTGGGAGTTGCGAGCCTCAGTGTTTGAATTGTGTCCGAGCATCTGGGGTTTCCTCAGCGCACCCTTGTTATTGTCAGTCCACACACATGAAGTGTGTTTCAATGAAGCGCATCAAGTAAAAAACAAAAAATTAAAACTTGATTTCAATTTTAAGAAAAGCTCATGTTCTTATGCACCATTAGATTTATGCAGAAGTGAGTACTTTCTATGTAGAGCAGCCTGGGTTCAATTCCCATGCTGGAATAAATATTTTCCCCTCGTTTTTAATAAATCAGGTAATCAAGTAAAATTGCAAATATATGCCAGTGAATGTATTAACAGGAGCAGGATCTCCTTTGCTTTAATTTTAGTTAGTGACTTGATTAACAACCTGAAAGCAGTGATGAACTCATTTTCAGAGGCAGCTTCACTTATTTTCTTATTCAAAGACAGTTAACTAAGGCAGTAACAATTTAAACAATATATTTTATTTGTGAACTGATGTTCAGCTGTTGTTTTTAATAGTCGGATCATCAGTCATCAAGCTTGGTAAACTGGTCACTGATGTACCATTAATTCCAACAAGCTAATTGCTCACTAAAAAAACCCCACAGTCATCATGTTTTCAGGCCATTTCCAGTTTTATTTTGACATGACATAAAAGCAGTGATATCTAAGTGGCTGAGTTATTTACTTACTTTTTAATTAGTCTTTCTATTTATGCCCTAAAGTTGTTCATTCAGACGAATTCGTGAACTTACACGAAAACAAGAGGCAGGATTTATCGCACAAACCAATCATATCCAATCATAACCCATCCTATCCAATCATAGGCATTGCCTCCTCTCACATGACTTTCCCCCATTTATTTTCAATTACCCCCACCAAACCCACCACATGCTTTAGGGGATCTGATAAAACTCAATGGGCTCAGGGGAGGCAAGAGAGTTTACCTGTGGGTGTCGCTGTTGGACAGTATTGTTTTAGAAAAATTAGTGATTTATACACTTTTTAATGTCACATCTTGTAATATTTGCATTGTTTTACTTTTGTAATATGGATTTTGTTTTGTTTTTTTGAGGAGGAGGCGGCAATGCCTCTCTTGCCTCCTTGGAGGAAACGCCCCTGACTTATATTATTATAAATATTTCTTTGTTTTTATAGTACCTTTTGTGCTGTACAGTCACCTTTACACCATACATTACTTATACCATACAAATTTTGAAGTAGAAAAATAGTATTTTCTTTTACAATGTACTCCATAATCATTGTTTTATGTACAACTATGAAATATATGTTTGTTTTTTACATTTTACATTGTAGTAAAAGTCATTATGTGATAGGGTTTTCACAACTACTTGTTTTTACTAATCAAATAGTTGTTGACATATATACCTAAATATTCTTTGTCGTTGTATTCCTACATTTTCACTCATCTATGTTGGATAGTGTTCTTACAAATTGGTTGTTTTGATATATAATCTGCATATCCTTTGTTCCATTGAACTGCATTTATTAAATATGCTCACCTGTATTTTGTGTTTGGGTGAATGCGTATAGCATTTGGTTGAGTACAATTCTGGAACTTGAACCAAAAATGAGATAACAATGTGTTGTTCCCCTGTTCTTACTGTTGTTTTGATGCACTTACTATTGGTTCTTTTAGCCAGTGCTTACTTTGTTTTTTGAAGCATTGAGCTTCCTTGTTTCAAAAGTCTGAGCTGGTTTGCCCATTATTTGCACCACAAGTGAAGTCTTCTAATGACCCTGAACTTTTGTTCTAGTCGGTTATCTGAATCAAACAGTAGGTATTGATTTGTGTTTCTTGTAGACTTTGATTTCCAGTATGCTGCCCTTTTTTATTTAAACTGCTGAGTCCAAAAAGGCCCATTTGCACGTCGTCCCATGTTCGCTTAATGTATCTGTCCATTTAGTTGATGCTTTCTGTATTTGTACACCTTTGTTTGATCTCAACCCAAGTGTCGTCCGTCTATTTTAACCAACACACTGACAATGCCATGGTTAGAGGGATTGTTCAGCCAAAACAGATTAAAAAAAGACCCTACTGACTGTTATTATATGGACAAAAACTAAATTTTTCAAAATATTTTCATGTTTCACAAAAGAAATAGTCATGCAGGTTTGGATCGACATGAGGGTGAATAAATGTTGACACAATTTTCATTTCTAGGTGAAATATCCCTTTAAGATTCCCCCCCCCAAAAAAAAAGGTGGCCCAATGCAACAAAAGATTTGGAATTAAAGTTTTTGGTATTCAAACGTAGATATTCAAACTGCCTGCATTTTGAGTTCCTCACTTTCCCTGTCTCCTTGGGTTTTTGTGGTCCTGCTGATCCGTGAAATTCCCAAATTAATGTCACGCATCTGAGGCCTTTTGTTTACCTGATCTTTAGATGGATCTGTTTGGGGAGATTAGTAAGGCCAGAGGTGGCAACCTTGGCGCGACAGGTCTGATTGGCCTCCCACAATGCATTGCTGAAGCGTGACATCCTTCAAAAAGAGAACGGTAGATCAGTATCGGAAAGCATAGGTCGACAACATTTGTCAGTGTGTATGTGTGCGCCATGTATTTATGTCAAATTTCGTGATTGTATAAAACAGTATTTCAATCAGTTTTCCCAAATATAGAAATAAGACTGATTAAAGTGCCACTTGATGGGAAAATTACAGGGAGAGATATCGAACGCAGGCCAATGCTGAAGTGCTGCAATGATGAGAGCTTGTGAAATTGTGTTGTCATTTTTATATGACAGGGCAATATTACAAACAGAAATTCATCCTCAAAGTTTTGGAAAGGACCGTCGTCGCATGTCAGCCTGAAAGGGGTAAGAGCCTCACTTTGGCTGCCGTGACAAACCAGATATTTGGGTCCAATAAAAGATTGACAGCATAGGTTGCATCTCCACAACTTCAGAAAGTGAAATCTTAGAAGCCTTCAGAAGCTGCATCTGATAGCGTATATCAATTTCATGGATATTATAACTGGGATTACTTTTGGCTACAATAATGAATGCAATAATTGTTAAAAGTGAAATCCATTATCCAATCAAAGGATCATAGGCTGATGATGTAAAATATAAAAATTCATTTTGTTTTTAGCTGGCCCACACCCAGATAACCTAAATCTCTCAGGCACTAAACTCCAACCCACACTGGGTTTTTCATAATTATTCCCAGAATTAATTAATGGAAGAGTTTAAGCACAGCTTTTAACATTCAACTCATCTCTCCCAAAACACTCTTGCCCTTGGGCCACTCGGTTGAGCTCACAAGAGGGAGTTCTTGATGCTTCCAAAAAAAAAAAGAAAAAGGAAGCCTTCGGTTCTGTTGCATCTTAAGGCCAACAGGAGTCTCCGGAGTTAAAATGCTCGCGATTCTTGGCAGATGCGCCGCACGTCTTCGCTCATTGATTCTGATGTGCGTTTGATGTGCCGTGGGACTCAACTAGGTCACATTTTATTCCTTTGTTTCTTTGATACAAGATGTTTTGGCAGGGCGAGGTTTGAAATGGAAGGGAGAGGCATCCAGTGCTCGGAGACTCTGAGTTTGTCGTAAATAACATGACTCACAAAAATGGATTATGAAGCGTGGAGTTTTGAAGCTGTAGGTTTAATTATCTCACAGCATGTGATATTATTGCACATTATACGTAAATAAAAGCAACATCATTGTTCCCTAGAGTTTGACAAAGCGAGAGGCAGAAAGGTAATTTATATGGTGAGCTGCATTTATCAGAGCTGGATGTTCTGTTCAAATGACCCAAAAGGTGTTTTGGGACCAGAAAACTTTAAACTCCAAGTAACTTGAGACGTCTTTTCATGTACTGTTGAGAAAAACTATCTTTGAGAGATTTGGTTCGTTCAAAATAGTTTTTATTGATTCAGATTGAATTCTCTCTAGGCAAATCCTTACTGATCAACTTTTAATAGAAAACTTTGCCACATGTACACTACCATTCAAAAGTGTGGGGTCGGTAAGTTTTTATTTATTTATTTATTTTAAGAAATTAATACTTATATATATGGGTCATTGACGAATAAGGTTTTTAAAAGTGTAAAAAACAATGGAGATATAATGTTTTATTAAGTATTCACAATGAGATTATGTGGATTCTTGTAATCAATTAACACTGCTTTTGTAATTTTTTACAAGATGGACAAAATTTGCCACCAGAAAAGTTAATTCGGTTTAAGCAAAATTTCGGTTTTACCAAATGACACTTTTGATTATACCAAATATTCAAACAATGCTAACAGGCTGATATCTAGCTAGCTAGCTTGGAAAAGGACAATCATATAGTTTATAAAATATTCCTACATTTTCTATGTTTTATAGCGGTTGTACCGAATGACCTGATGTTTCGGGACATGCGTATGAGCAAGTGAAAACATAAATTTTTCAAATAGTTAAAAGAGAGTTAGTTACTTTGCTTCACGACCATGTGATCCTTTGCAGGTGTCTGAATGTTGTCACATCCTGTCACATGACACTGACCGCATGACTTTATCCAAAATGGTCCCTTTATATTGGTTACTCCGAATGACATCAATGAAATACATTTTTCTGGACATTCTTTCTCATAACAAAGCAACGACTTCTACACATAATTGTAATGCCATTTTGCACAATGTTTATATATGATGTTATAAAAATATATACATTTATTAAATTTTAAGATATTTTGATCACAAATGAAATGGCTGTATTGGCCTTTGGACGGTTAAACCGAATGACCATTTGACTTCAAATTCTTTAAAATACCTTTTATATGTAGCAAAATATAATTCAAACCTTTTGGATTCGATAAAAGAGATCTAGTTGTACTACCTTACATACTTTGGATGTCATATCTTTGTTTTTTATTATTATTAAGGCCTTTGGACAAAAAATAAATAAATAAAAATGACCCTTCACGTCATTGACCCATATAAAGAGTGATTTCTGAAGGATCATGTGACACTGAAGACTGGAGTAATGATACTGAAAATTCAGCTTTGCCATCACAGGAATAAATTACATTTTAAAGTATATTGAAATAGAAAATAGTCATTTTAAAGGTTACACTTTATTTTTATGGTCATTCTACTATAAATAACTTTGCAACTGCATGTCAGCTAACTCTTATTACAGTATAAGTACTGTAATAGACTGCTAGGTGTCAGGGTTTGCAAGTACGTTAACTTACTCTACTGACCCGTCCATAGAACGTCTGTTGTGGGAGTATCGAAATAAAGTGTTAGCAGATATTAGACAGTCTATAACACTCTAATGAGAGTTATTTGACATGTAGTTGCAAAGTTACTCATAGTTAGTAGAATGTCTAAAGCGGACCATCAAAATAAAGTGTTACTGTACCTAACACCGTGTCCTAACTAGACACGCCGCGACGCCGCAACACACGATAAAAGTTATCTTTTCCATGTTAATCAGAGTTTTTGTCCTAACCAGCCGCGACATAAGACGATTCTATTTTAGAAAAGGCTTCTATTGTTCAGCGACGTCGATGATCAACAATCTTGATCTACAGTAATGTAATGCATGTTTTTTTCCAAATAACTACTGACTCAAATTCACTTTGCGAATGATTAGATAGCACCTTCATGGTGGTGGTCTTGTTTAAACGGGCTGGTGATGAAAGGTCCATAAAAATTGACCAGCTACCCAGCTCTGAGTGAATATAATCAGAAGTTACAGAAGCGTGTCTGATGGTGAGGCCAGCGAATCATTTTGGTGGGCAGATACGATCAGGTAAGGGGCTTCAGTCAAGGTCCAGTGTCGGGAGTAGCAATACATTCTCATTCATAATGAAGAGGCTGTTCTGCTTCCCAAATAAATAAACATTTATTATTCTCACGGTTGCATGAGCATGACAGGAATTGTAAACTGATACAAATTAGTGGGATACACAATGGGTGCATTGCAGCCTCTTTCTTTATGACAAATGCATCTAATAAAAGATGTGGTCCATTCAGAACTAGATTATGCTAATATTTGGAAATAGATATACAAACCTGTGCGTAACTCAGGTCGGCATGTCCGGAGGCTGTATAATTTCAAAATACAATTTCAAGAAAAAGCTAAAGTTAGACTATCAGCAAACTTTATATCCGTTATAAAGTCAGAATTGTGTGATATAAAGTCAGAATTGCAAGTTATAACGTCAGAATTGCATGATATAAAGTCAGAATTGTGAGATATAAACTTGCAATTGCGTGCTATAATGTCCAGTTGTGAGGGAAAACAGACTGACGTTTTTTCTCAGAATTCTCAGTTTATATTTCACATTTCTGACTTTATAACTCGCAATTTTATGTAATAAAGTCAGAATTGTGAGATATAAACTCGCAATTCTGAGAAAAAAAAGTTTATATCTCGCAATTCCTCGGAAAAAAGAATTGTGAGATATAAAGTCAGAATTGCTTGGTAAAAACAATTGTGAGAAAAAAAAGTCAGAATTGTGATCACAATTTCTAATATCGTGCAATTCTGACTTTATAACTCACATTTGCGAGTTTAAATCTCACAGAAGTCAGAATTGTGAGATGCAAACTCAAAGTTGTGAGAAAAAAGTCAAAATTGGGAGATAAAAAGTCACAATTACCTTTTTTTTTTTTTTTTTTTTTTTTTTTTTTT
>RJVU01067793.1:13202324-13215449 GCA_003731715.1 Anabarilius grahami | reverse complement strand
GACGGAAACATGCTTCCATAAATCACAGGCCTTTAAACCCATTCAAAAAACCCAATGACTTTGGGATGATGGAACTCGTTTCGAGGTTTTAGAACGTATTCCTGCAGCACAAATGTTTATAAATGTATCTTATAGGTCATGCGATGCTGTTTTGCCCACTATTCGTGTGTGCTGTGTGTTTTTATGCATCATTAGACTAGCAACATGCTAATGCCAAACTCTATTGGAATCAATTATGAGTCAAGTCTCCCGTGCACAGCTATGTAGAACGCTCAAAATCATTATCCTGTATGAGGTTTCATTTCTTTTCAGATGTTGCCAATATAGGCTTTATACAGCAAGGAAGCTCACTTGGTTTTGGAACAGAGCCTTAGATTAGCCTGAAAACATTAGACTACAACTTTAAACCAAATAATGGACAGCTACACACTTCAGCATAAACATAAATGTTTCAAAAGGGTGTTTTCGCATGCAGCAATGCAATAGAAGAACCATTTTTGACCATTTTGAAAAACTTTCAGTGAGCAGTTCTTAAAAGAACCATTATTATATTACAGTGAAGAACATTTAAATATTCTAAAGAACCTTTTTCCACTATTGTGGAATGGAAAGGTTCTATGGATGTTAAAGTTTCTTCATAGAACCACCGATGGCAAAGAACCTTTATGTTTAAAAGTGTTGCATTTTAACCTTAAACATTCACCTCACATCATGTCGGCTGTAAAGGTCTCTGTCTCTCACCCCTAGCAACCATTTTTCATATACAGGTCATTCCCAAAGCTTTCACTTGCTCTCTCTGATGCCTTCATAACAACAGATTACAGATAATGTCCTCTTGTCACCCTCTATCCCATCAGTTCTGACATCAAAATGCATCAAAGTCTCTTAACCTTCCCAAGAGTAATATAGTGATCGACGAGGGGTGAGGGGTGAGGACGGGTTTATACAGGACGGCTCTGTATCTTTATGAGCAAATTCGTCCTTTTTTTATCCTCAAAGCATTACTGTGAGAGAAGAAAAAAAAAAGTGTTTAAAGGGACAGTTCACTCAAAATTTAGAACGTTTACTCGACCTCATGTCATAATTTAGCACTGGAAAAGCAGTACTAGGGCAGAGACAGTGAACGCCACGCTCTCGCTGTTGATTTCGGTAGCTTTAATCAGTTTTCAGGTTTTTGATCATGCGCTTTTAATTATTTAATGACTAAGCTGGAAGACATCTTTTTACTGAGGCCTTGCGTGCCTGTTCTCATTAAACGATCTCATCTTTTTATATGCAAGACAAGCAGCTAATTCAAGATTGATGAGATATGTGTGAGACGCGTCCTCAAGAGTAGCAAAACAGCATGAGCCTCACAACATATGCAACTTTGAGTGAAATAAATGAAAGCTAATGCCCAGTAACCTAGAGACAAGCCAGACATCATGAAGTGTAGTAATGATCTATAGCTGCCCAAGGTTATCAATCCAGCATTTTTGTGTGTGTCTGTCGGTGAGTCTCCTGGATATGAAAGCAATGGCTAGAACAGCCATATTGTTTCAGTGAACAGATGCAAATCATGAGTTCATGCATCATTAAATGTTTTAATGAGCAGATCTCATCATCTCCCTCTTCATTTAACTCCAATAATGCACTATACATCTTTTCAAAAAAGTAACTGACAGGACACAACAGAGACTGATGCTGTGTCCCAATTCACATACTATCCATCCTAAATATTTGAAATTAGAATTAGTGTGTCCCAAATCGTAGTATGTTGAAATGAGTATCCCAAAGATACCCAGATGATTTACTATTTCCGATTAGAATTCGAAGTGCAGATCCATGCACATGGACAAGGATTCGATTAGAACTACAAATGTTTTAGAAAAACATGGCAGATGTGCAAGACAGACGATTGGGTTTGAGTGATTAATAATCAGAAATCACAAAACCAGTACACACTTTTAGAGCATAGTATAAGTATATATATAGTATATATAGGGCGAATTTGGATGCAGGAGCATATTCTTTCATAATGAAGTGAGGTTCCAGAGTCAGAAATATTAACAAATGCAATGATTTATTCTAAACTGCTACATTTAACTTTACATTTGAACTTCCCAAACAAAGCATCATTTCATATATATATATATATATACAGTATATATATACAATTGCGAGTTTACGTCTTGCAACTGCACAGTTGCAAGTTATAAAGTTAGAATTGTGTGATATAAAGTCGCAATTCTGAGAAAAAAGTCAGTCTTTTTTGCCCAGAACTGGGGGACTAAATTGTGAGTTTATACTGTATCTCGCAATTCTGACTTTATTTCTTGCAATTGTGAGTTTATATCCCGCAATTCTGAGTTAATAACTCGCAATTCTGACTTTATTTCTCGCAATTGTGAGTTTATATCCCGCAATTCTGAGTTAATAACTCGCAATTCTGACTTTATTTCTCGCAATTGTGAGTTTATATCTCTCAATTCTGACATTATACAGGTTGGTCAACACTTCCATACATTGCTAAAAATAATGCATTTGGAAATTTTTATAATAATTGTATTTATTTGCATTTTTATTGTTTTATGTATTTTATTTGTAATATTTTGATCTATTTTAGTATAATTTCTTTCAATTTACATTATTTAACTGGTTCATTCTTAATTTGAGACTTAAAAAGGCAACTACAGAAAGAGAAAGGGCAACGTCATTTACAATCCCGATAGCTTGATAACTTCAACCGATTTTGTGAAGCAGAACATCACAAATGCTTTAAAAATGCATCTGCTTTCGCTCTTGGAAATGGCACATACATATTCAACCTGACAATCTGTCAACCCCTCTGGATTTCAGCAATGCCCAGCCCAGAGCTGAAGCCAAATGTAATTAACCTTTATGAAGAAGCAGAGTCTGTTGAGCAGAATTCGGACAGACGCTAGAAAATTAAAGGTTAAATATGGCCCGGTTGATGAGAAAGAGCCTCGAGGCTCTTCCAACATTTTCAGTGTTTAACCAGTCAGAGCAACTTTTGATTGAAGCTTTGATGAATTTAACGAGTTAGAATGTAAAATTAAACACTCTTTTGATTCCCAGTGATGAAGGCAATGCTGATGCAATCTAAGGAGTGATTAGTCCTCCTGTAGGTTTGTTTATGACAGGTTTGAGATTTGGGAATAGAACCTTATTATAGCTTGTGGAAAACGGATAGCCAGACTGAATTGTACTGCATAATGTTTGTGTATTTAGCAGTGTCCTTGGCATCATCTCTCTAATAGTATTACTTTTCTCAGTTGGTCACGTTTAATAGGAAATAACATGGCTTAAAGCAATCCCTGCTGTAAAATCAGCTTATTTCAGCTTAAGCTGGTCAAGTTGGTTTTTAAACCATTGATTTTTTTTCTTGACCAAGATAATAGAAAGCAGCGCCACCAACTGGTAATTTAGTTTATCATCACTGGACCAGCTGAAAAGCACATAAAATAACCTTAAGTTGGTTTTAGTTGAATTGAATTTAGGGCTTGCCAGTCAGTTTTATCTGTAATTCTCTGTCTTTCTCTCTCTCTTAATATGTCTCTGTGGTTCATGCATAGTAAAATCTACTTCCATGTTCCATGTTGGCATACAGGAACACGTAGCAGATGGGAGGGCTTGCTGGGACCCGTCCTTCCCTCTCAGATCACCGCAGTAACATCACTCTCTGCTCCTGGAGTGACCCTACTCACTGGAAACTGGAAGAAGCACAGGGCAGCAGGTGAGACAACACACATAATTTCTTAAAGGGGTAGTTCACCTAAAAATTTAAATGATGTCATCATTTACTCGCCCAAACCTGTGTTTCTTTCTTCTGTTGAACACAAAATAAGATAGTTTGAAGAATGTTGATAACCAGACAGTTGACGTTAAACATTGACTTCCAAAGCTGGAAAAATAGGGTTTGGGACAACTGGAGGGTGAGTAAATGATGACAGCATTTTCATTTTTGGGTGAACTATCCCTAGCATTCCCACAGTTGCATTTCCATTGTGTATGCCAAATAGGGTTGCCAGATCTGCGTAACAAGACTAGATGGCCAATCAAAAATAGCCCAAAAGTAGCGACTATATCCCAAATATTAAAACTCAAAATATGCCATTCCATACCTAAAATACATATTTTACAGTCACTGTTATGCAAATTGAAAACCTCTATATTATAGTGATCATAAACACAGTTCAAAGGCTCCTGGCTTTGGTCACACTTTAGATTAGGGTCCATTTCTCACTATTAACTAACTATTAACTATGACTTTTGCCTCAATAAACTCCTAATTACTGCTTATTAATAGTTAGTAAGGTCGTTTTTCAGTTTTAGTATTGGGTAGGATTATGGGATGTAGAATATGGTCATGGAGAATAAGGCATTAATATGTGCTTTATAAGTAATAAACAGCCAATATCCTAGTAATATGCATGCTAATAAACAACTAGTTAATAGTGAGAATTGGACCATAAACTAAAGTGTTACCGTGGCTATCCTTCACAAAACGTAACATCTAGCACAGTTTTATCATTGGTATTATTTATGCAATATTAAAATAAGAAAATTTAAATTAAGTTTGCTGAGAATTCTGGGCCAAGAACAGTTTGTAATCGTGCCGTTCCGAATCAAGCTCAAGTGGAAAAAACTGGATCCGTACCATAACGTTCTTAGAACCGTTCGGCATGACGGTGCATGGAAAAGAGGCTATTGTATTTTTAAAAAGATAGATCTGACTCTGAACACTTTAGCTAACAAAACTGATCATATTTGATATGTCCAGCAATGTTCAACCAACAACTTCTTGCACTGTGAGTCTGTGCAGTTCTGCATTCTGTGTGTCGCATGTTTTAGACAGCAGCCTTATGTTTATCGCAGCATAAGCAGCTTGTGATTCAACTAGTCGCCACACAGATATTCTTCTCCATTGTCTTCCGTCTACGTAAGACCTCAGAGTGGAAGAGTGCCATGGAAGAAACAGATGAATGGTTTGTGTAGGCGTGGATGAGAGGTTTCCCGTCAACGCTTCGAGCGTAACGATGATGACTGATATAAATCAAACAGAATCTTTATTCAGCCTTTATTGCAAAGCAGTTGCTTGTTGTAATACAAAGAGTTGCTATGGGGCCAGAACAGTTTCATCCAAGTTTAATCGGAATTTGTCAGTGCTAGTTGTTTTGTAGGAAATCCATTACTAGCCGTGTCCCCCTTGTACAACTTTTAACTGTATACACACACTACTGCTCAAAAATAAAAGAGTGTTTTTTGAAAGAAAAGCAAGGATAAATTAAAGGATTAGCTCACTTCAGAATTCAAATTTCCTGATAATTTACTCACCCTCATGTCATCCAAGATGTTCATGTCTTTCTTCAGTCGAAAAGAAATTAAGGTTTTTGAGGAAAACATTCCAGGATTTGTCTCCATATATAGTGGACTTCACTGGGGTTCAACGGGTTGAAGGTCCAAATTGCAGTTTCAACGCAGCTTCAAAGAGCTCTACGCGAGGAATAAAGGTTTTATCTAGCAATCAATCTGTCATTTAAAAAATAAAAATGTATATACTTTTTAACCACAAATGCTCGTCTTACACTGTTTCTGCTATCCACCACGCATTACGTTAGAAAGGTCACGCGTAATGCGTGTAGGTACCGCAGTAGGGTGAAAAAATTCCATCTAATTTTTTACTCCAACTTCAAAACCGTCCGACATCGTTGTTTTACCTTTTTTTGTAAGGGCTGTTTGATTTAGTCTTTGCACGTTCGCTTTGTAGATACTGGATTTGTACTTTTTTAACCTCATCACGCGTGACCTTTCCAACGTGATTACGTAATGTGTGGCGGATGGCGGAGCTAGTCTAAGATTAATATTTGTGGTTAAAAAGTATATAAATTCTTCTTTTTTTTTTTTTTTTTAAGAAAGTGACAGATCGTTCCCCTAGATAAGACCCTTATTCCTCATCTGGGATCGTGTAGAGTCCTTTGAAGCTGCAATGAAACTGACATTTGGACCTTCAACCCGTTGGTCCCCAGTGAAGTCCACTATATGGAGAAAAATCCTGGAATGTTTTCCTCAAAAACCTTAATTTAATTTCGACTGAAGAAAGATAGACATTAACATCTTGGATGACATGGGGGTGAGTAAATGATCAGGAAGTTTTTTAACTAATCCTTTAAATTGAGTGTTTCCACAAAATTATTTAGCAGCACTACTATTTTTAACATTGATAGTGATAATGTAATTTATTCACATTTTACAATATATTACATTTGAAAACAGAAAAGAGTGTTTTTTGAAAGAAAAGCAAGGATAAATTAAAGGATTAGCTCACTTCAGAATTCAAATTTCCTCACCCTCATGTCATCCAAGATGTTCATGTCTTTCTTCAGTCGAAAAGAAATTAACTTTTTTGAGGAAAACATTCCAGGATTTTTCTCCATATATAGTGGACTTCACTGGGGTTCAACGGGTTGAAGGTCCAAATTGCAGTTTCAACGCAGCTTCAAAGAGCTCTACACGAGGAATAAGGGTTTTATCTAGCAATCAATCTGTCTTTTAAAAAAAATAAAAAATAAAAATGTATATACTTTTTAACCACATATGCTCATCTTGCACTGTTCTGCTATCCGCCACGCATTACGTTAGAAAGGTCACGCTTAATGCGTGTAGGTACCGCAGTAGGGTGAAAAAATTCCATCTAATTTTTTCAAAACCATCCGACATCGTTGTTTTTCCTTTTTTTGTAAGGGCTGTTTGACTTAGTCTTTGCACGTTCGCTTTGTAGACACTGGATTTGTACTTTCATCTACGTCACGCGTGAACTTTCCAACGTGATTACGTAATGTGTGGCGGATCGCGGAGCTAGTCTAAGATTAATATTTGTGGTTAAAAAGTATATAAATTCTTCTTTTTTTTTTTTTTTTTAAGAAAGTGACAGATCGTTCCCCTAGATAAGACCCTTATTCCTCATCTGGGATCGTGTAGAGTCCTTTGAAGCTGCAATGAAACTGACATTTGGACCTTCAACCCGTTGGTCCCCAGTGAAGTCCACTATATGGAGAAAAATCCTGGAATGTTTTCCTCAAAAACCTTAATTTAATTTCGACTGAAGAAAGATAGACATTAACATCTTGGATGACATGGGGGTGAGTAAATGATCAGGAAGTTTTTAAAATAATCCTTTAAATTGAGTGTTTCCACAAAATTATTTAGCAGCACTACTATTTTTAACATTGATAGTGATAATGTAATTTATTCACATTTTACAATATGTTACATTTGAAAACAGATATTTTCTTAAATTGTAAGAATATTTCAAAATATCACTGTATTTCTATACTTGTGAACTTGCAAATAAATGCAGCCTTGGAGAGCATTCTTTAAAACATTAAAACATTCATTAAAACTTCTTACCGACCCCAAAATTTTGAACTGTATTTTATGCTAAATGTATGCTGTTTAATCTGTAATACAGATCCTTCTAAAAACAATCCATGTTTTAAAGGAATATTTCACCCTTATATTAACATTTCATCATTTACTCACCCAAGATTTGTCTGTGAAATGTTAGGATGAATGTCCAAGCTGCTCTTTTACATAAAATGAAAGTAGATGTTTAAAACTGTCAAGATCTTAAAAAGTACAAAAGGCAAGTCCATATGACTGGTGCACTTTATTCAATTCTTCAAAGTCATTTGATGCCTTTGTGTGAGGAAAATATTGAAATTTAAGTTCTCTTTCTCAAATCTCATTTGTCATTGCATTTTTCAAATATACATTTTTTTGTAATATATGCTGATATGCCATCAGAATTAATTGTCTGCATGCTTTTAACTTGAGTTAATAATATATGTAGAATGAAGACAACCTTTAGCAATCCCAATTCACACCTCTGCGCAGGATCTATTTCTCCCTGACGTTTCTTTGTTGTTTTATCCTAAGCTTCTGAATTCAGTATGCAGCCTGTTTGAGATTAATTTCATGCAGGACAAAAGATCAAGCAGCGCATTTGATTTCCACTCCACCTTATGCTTGCCACATCTAATTTCATACCTTTCCATGGAGATAAAGTGAAAATTATTTTTGGGGCAGACTTAGTTTGAGTGCGTTCAATCTATCTAAGTGACTGAAGTTGTAGAGTATAATGATTCTACCATGCATTACTGACAGTCTCACTGTGTTGTTTTCTTATTGATTTGCCTGCCAGCTGTTATGTGGTTGTTGTAATAAGATATACGCTTATCAATTGCTCTTCAGAATGTTGCAATGTCTTTTGATAACTTTTTGATGTTGCTTGTAATTGTTTTTAATACATTATTGATTTTCTGAATGTTCTGTCAATATTCATCAAGAGCAAACAGCATTTAATTGCTTGGACTGTATACCGCATATGAAAGTGAAAGTGAAAGTGACGTGATGTGTAGCCAAGTATGGTGTCCCATACTCAGAATTTGTGCTCTGCATTTCACCCATTCAAGTACACACACATTTGGTTTACGAGGACACAGGAAGTAATACCCATGTTATTATACACATTTGTGTCCGCATAAACCATATATACAAGAATAAAATAAAAAAACTGTTTTGGACAGTTTATAAGCCTTTTTAGTCGGTTGTCATAATATTTCACTATATAAGTGAGAATATTTGGCCCTCACAAGTATAGCCAAATCTCTCTAATCAATAATTTATAGGTCACTAATCAATTTTCATAATCAAATGCTTAATATTAAGTTATAAATATACAAAAAACAAAAGCATTTTCACTAGTGGTGGAATTCCATGAGGAATAGCAATCAAGCAGAGAAAAATACTGTCATTTACACATATGAAAATAACTATAATTAAACACATACATTTATTTATGCAAATGAAAGCACCCCTCTTTCCTTGATGATTGCCCAGCTTAAAATAGAAGACACAATGAAATACAGCTCTCAATATAAACTGATTTGCAGTGTTTTCATAATGGGATTTCATTGATGAATTTGGATGCTACACCATTTGATTAGTAGATGAAGTGATTATTTGAGTGCTTCATTAGAATCTCTTACATCCATTTAGAGGGAATTGTCTTTTACTATTTTTATTTGAACTATATTTACCATCGATGAGGTGCTGATTGTTTGAAAAAACAATGTGGATTTGAAAAGGGGCAACAGGGGGATACTGAGCATTTATCTCTGTCCTCAGATAAGATACTGGAATTAAAGAAGCCATCCTGCACAGACGCCTTAGTGCTCCGCCGCGGTCCAAACCCAGAGGCTAAAGCTGAGGTTTGTAATCTTTGTCTTTCTCTCATTAGCTATTTGATTTTTAAAATAACATTATAGGCAACATCAACATAATTGCAATTGCCATTCGGTTCATTTGTTGCCAGACCTTGATCCTCATGAAAATTGTTTTGGATTGTCTTAGAGGAAGAGAGAATATCGAACTGATTTGTGGAAAAGGTCACACTGTGGGCAGAATCAGATTTGGATTCCAATTAAGATTGAGTTAATAATCGCTTTTGTTGAAGTCCGCTGTACCACAGTGTCCCCATAGGTGACGGCTTTTAAAATCTTCTCAGCCAGATTAATTAGTGAAATTCCCCCAGAACGGTAATTCATTTGACCGTAAAGAGTGTGCAAGACTGCAGCCCGACAGTATGTGGAGAATCAGTAATCTGCATGATTCGGTCGTGCAGGGACTGGGTAATTGGTTGTTTTCTGAGTGTATGTTCAAGGCTGAATGCATCTAGACCATTTATCAGGCTGATAATCAACACTATATTTATTATTAACCTTGTAACCCATGTTTGGGGTGAGATAATTGTGATTCCCTTTGCTTGCATGATTAAAGATCAGAAAAAACACATGCACTTTGTTCCAAAATGCTGCTGCAAATGAACAGAAATGAGAGACTTGATTTCATAAGTGACTTTGAAAAAGCTGCATATACAGTGATGTTACTAAAAGAAAAAAAACATAAATATTGGGTAAAATAATCGATTTTTGATTATTGTATTGATAACTTGCAGTACTGAATCAAGTAATTCCTCCATGATGACATAAATCACAGCTGAAAACCTTTATTAAAATATATTATTTAATAAAACAGAATTCATATGTTGATCCAAAATGCTATACACTGCAAAAAAAAGATTTTCTTACTCAGTGTTTTTGTCTTGTTTTCCAGTACAAATATCTACACATTCTTAAATCAAGACACATTTACTTGAGAAGCAAAATGACTTCAGATTACCTCTTGTTTTCTGAGAAAAAAAAGATTAATTAAGTGAGTTTGTACTTAAAGCAAGAACAAATATCAGCCTATAGGGTCAGAAAAATTAACTTAAAGTTTTTGACTGTAGTAAAGCATAAAAATACCATAATATATTTGCAGATGTTTAAGATGCTAAGTTCACATTCTTGTTTCTCCAAAAAAACAAAGCTACAGCCAGTTGTTACTTTGAAATGTGCGTTCCGTGTCGGAATGTCTGTTTTTGTTTCGGTCTTGTGATCCCGCCCACTGCCAATTTAACCAATAGTATTTTGACACCCCGGATTGCCAAATCATTGCAGACATGGAAGCCTGCAAACAAACTGGGTCAGAGATCGCAGATTCTACCTGACCTAAAAAGCCTCGGCATCCATCTAAAAATCTCTATGAACAGGAGCATATTAAAATGCGGAACACAAATTAAGATATTTTTGATGAAATCTAATGGCTCAGTGAGACCTCTATTGAGAGCAAAGCCACCGAACCTCTCAAGATCCATAAAGGTACTTAAAACATATTTAAAGCAGTTCATGTGAGTTCAGTAGTTCTACCTTAATATTATAAAGCGACGTGAATACTTTTTGTGCGCCAAAAAAACTAAATAACGACTTTTCAAAAATATCTCGTGATGGCCGATTTTAAAGCACTCCTTCTGAGATTTTACGAATCTTTTGTTTTGAATCAGTGATTCGGATCTCCTATCAAACGACTAAACTGCTGAAATCTTTGGCGCTCCGAACCAGTGATTCGATTCGTTAAGCTCTGAGGTGGCTTCGGTGGCTTTGCTCTCAATGGAGGCCTCACTGAGCCATCAGATTTCATCAAAAATATCTTAATTTGTGTTCCGATGATGAACGAAGGTGTAGAACGACATGAGGGTGAGTAATAAATGACATTATTTTCATTTTTGGGTGAATTCACGCTTTAAGCATGCCTCTTGTCTCAGACTTCGGCCCTGATCATATCCTGAATCAGTGTAAAAAGACTCACATGGCCATTTTGGCCACTCATGACAACATAATATGCCTTTTATGTCATGCTAGTATATCCTTTCTGTTTGTTTGTGTGTGTGTTTGTGTCCAGGATGAGCCTTTTAAAGTCAGTATGGACGAGGACAGCTTGCCTAAAGACAAGCGGCCAGTTGCATCCACGCCTATACCTGGATCACCATGGTAACTACCCGTTTTGTCTGCACAGATATGATTCACCATCAATCTGATGCATTTTTATTGATAATAAATGACTCTCAGCATGCAAGATAATGACAGATCGATTGTTCTCTCGCAATTGTCTCGGTGTCAACCTGCACTTTAAAATGCCACTATTGTAAGTGCAGTGTTTTTGGAATACTTTAATAGGCATTTTGTTCTTATATAGTGATATAAAGATGTTTGTTTTATCTCCTCTCATTCTGTCATAAATGTCAGCAGCTTTAGCACCATTTAAATGATGCATGCTGCTGTATAACTGTTTGATGACAGTAATACATGCTTGAATAAAATACAGCAGTGCACATGGCAAACTTCCAGCACTAAACAGATGCTATGACATCCAATCGAAAACCTGCATTAGGACAATGTGTTATGCAAGACTTCCATTTTTCTCTGCCAAAGCAGTGTGGGCTTTCCTTGCCTGCAAACAAACACACAGACATTTTTGAAACCCAGCAAGCGTCATGGCTTATCGCATTCAGCTTTTGTTGACATACACGAACTGGCTTCACTGGTAAATCTTTGCTTTTAACATGTGGTTGATGAGAGAAGCTTTGCAGAATTGGAGCTGTTGTGTGATAATCCAGATATAGATGTGGATTAGATTCCTATGATACATAAAAGCCCATTGAGTCTAGACTCAAAGGAAAGATCAAATGAGATCTTTTTTGTGTCTCAAATGTCTCTGCTTGACAGAAATTAAATGTGAACACAAATTATTGCTTAAGTCTCAAGCTTCTCTGGCTTTTTGCTAGAGTTCTAGAAAAGACCTGTATAATGTTTTAAACTATATCAATATAGAGTTTCTGATCTAATTTGATTCTGATTCGCAAGTTCTCAATTCAGTTTCAATTTGATTCAATTCTGATTCATTTGGGCAATGATCATTTTGTTTACATTTGAAAGAAATCTTGCTAAACTAATTCTGTAAATTAAAGATCTGGGGCCGTATTCACAAAACATTTGATCTTACCACTAAGAGTTCTCCTAAATAGCAGTAAAAGTTCTTAGCTAAGAGTTTTCTCTTAAAACCTATTCACAAAGCTGCTGAGACCAACTTTTACTAAGGAATAGACTGAAGTCTTAAGCTAAGAGTAAGGGCGGGGTTGACCTCGTTGCTATGGACTATACACACAGTGATTGGCTGATGGGGGAGGAGTCAGCGATTTAATCATAGAAATATTGTAGAATGAGGTGTCATGTTTCCACATTAAAATAAAGGTTTTAAAATACAAATGTTGCCGTATTCAAATAAATATTTTTCAATTAAAATGTTGCCATAGTCAAAATAAAATGTTGCCATTGTTGCCATAAAGGTTTTAAAATGTAGGCTGTCACTAATTAAACTAGTATATACAGTTAATGGTCCACCTCTTGGATGTCTGCATCTCAAGAGAATGCAGAATTCAAGCGACAAATTATGTTTTATAAAGAAAGTTTGGGAGAAACACATTCAAACGGTCTATATAATCAGCTCGAGAGGAGGAATATATACACAGACGAGAGCCGACTCTCCTAAAGTTACTTTGCCAGTTTTCTGCATCCCTCTGCCAACCCGCTCCTCACTCAGCTGGGGATATGGGGAGAACTTTGGGTTTGGGCTAAATTTCAAGCTCGGAGCCCTCAATCCCCTTGGACAGCACACCAAACACGC
>RJVU01067793.1:13161784-13202289 GCA_003731715.1 Anabarilius grahami | reverse complement strand
TTACTCTATTCAATCATTTGTAAGTGTGAACTCATGAAAACCACTGCCACAGGTAATCGGACAATATTTATTTATTTGTCAAAGTTTTTTTTTTTTGGCATCTCATCGTAGATTCTAATCTATAAATCAAAATGTAATGCATTTATGAAGAAAAGGTTCAGCACCCAAGGCTCTAATGCTATTCCGTCAATGGTGTACAGTGTCTTTGGGTGGATTAGGACTGTTTGTGATTTGGTCTTAGTGACTTAGGAGTCCTCTTCACTACTCCTAACGTTTCACAGACTTAGGAGCTAGTTTTAGCGCTAAAATGCTTTGTGAAATACTCTTCGAGCAAAAATTTAGGACTCCTAAAATTAGGACTGACACGCCCATTATTTTTAAGAGTTTCTCCTAAATCGACAAGTTAGGAGCTACTTTTAGCCTTAAGATGTTTTGTGAATACGGCCCCTGGTTCATAAGTGTTTGGTTCACAAATATTGTAGCCTTGCTGTATGGCTGCTATATACTATATACCTACTATAAAGAAACAGTGAGAGTAGTATGTCCGAATTTACAGTACTAATAAAAGAGTAAGCAAAAAGTACCTGGATGACGTATTATTTCCGGCAGGATTCTGAAGTGTGCATACGATAGACACTTTACTGGTAGATCACATGATAATGACAACATGGCGAATGTAGTATCTGGGGTCGTATTCACAAAACATCTTAAGGCTCTTAAAAGTAGCTCCTAACTTGCCGATTTAGGAGAAAATAATGGGTATGTCTGTCCTAAGTCTAAGAGTATTTCACAAAGCATTTTAGTGTTAAAACTAGCTCCTAAATCTGTGAAAAGTTAGGTGTAGTCAAGAGGACTCCTAAGTCACTAAGACCAAATCACAAACAATCCTAAAATGGCTGTTGCTGCTGATCCGTCTCAGCAGTCCGCCCAAGGACACTGTACACCATTGAGACACCATTGAGATTTTAATCTGTGATGACATAACATAAAGGTTAATTTATGTACAGGCAAAATGCATTGACTAATGGAGAATAAAACATTGCGGTCAAGTTGTAAATAATGTCCTAACGTCTGCGCCGGGCAGCTTGTGTTATCCGAGTTCGAGTTCCGGCTTGTGGCCTTTCCCGATCCCGTCCCCACTTTCTGGATAGACCGTTTGAATGCTTTGTTCATAAAACATCATTTGTCGCTTGAATTCTGCATTCTCTCGAGATGCAGACATGTACACTGCAAAAAATGCTGTTCTTACTTAGAGTTTTTGTCTTGTTTCTAGTCAAAATATCTTAAAGTTCTTAAATCAAGAAGCATTTTCTTGACAAGTAAAAATTATTTTCTTGTTTTTAGGAAAAATAAATCAAAATTAAGTGAGTTTTTCCTTAAAACAAGCAAAATAATCTGCCACACTCTAAAAACTGCTGGGTTAAATATGGACAAAACCAGGAATTGGGTTGTTTTCACCCAGCCATTTTTTCAACCAATTTTGGATTTATTTTTTTAGCCAGCAATATAGTAATATAGTAAAAGGCGTGTTTTTGCTCACCCCCAAATAGGGGCAAATTTGTGGGGTATTTTAAGCTGAAACTTGACCAGACCAGAGACTTATATTACATCATGTGAAAGAGGGCATAATAGGTGCCCTTTAACCCAACCTGCTGGGTTTGTCCATATTTTACCCAGCTTGGGTTTTTTTAACCCAGCATTTTTTAGAGTGCAATGGGGTAAGCAAAATAATCTTATATCAAACCAAAAATAAGATAAATAATCTTGTTTTCAGTTTGAAATAAGATTATTTTGCTTGTTTTAAGGAAAAACTCACTTAATTTTTATTTATTTTTCCTAAAATCAAGAAAATAATTTTTACTTGTCAAGAAAATGCTTCTTGATTTAAGAACTTTAAGATATTTTGACTGGAAACAAGACAAAAACTCTAAGTAAGAACAGCATTTTTTGCAGTGTAAGAGGCTAACAATTAGCTGAACATATACCGGTTTAATTAGTGACACTTAGTCTACATTTTAAAATCTTTATTTGAATATGGCAACATTTTTATTTTAAAATCTTTATTTGTTCTACAATATATCTATGATTAAATCACTGACAGAGACCCCTCCCCTATCAGCCAGTCACTGTGTGCATAGTTAGTAAGCGTGTTGACATCGTCCATAGCAATGAGTTCAACCCCGCCTTTACTCTTAGCTTAAGGTTTCTCTCTGTTTCTTAGTAAAAGTTGGTCTCAGCAGCTTTGTGAATAGGTTTTAAGAGGAAACTCTTTGCTAAGAACTTTTACTGCAATTTAGGATAACTCTTAGTGGTAAGATAAAATGTTTTGTGAATACGGCATTACATTCATACTATATAGAACGTGCTTTTCTAGCGGTCGCAAAGTAGGTACTTCTAAATAAGTGGCACTACTTATGGTGTTTATTCTAAAAAGCACCAACTCAAGAGAGTTTGCAATTTCAGATGCAGCCTGTGTTTTTGAACTCAGAAGTACCGGTTCATAAGAGTCATTTGTTTGTGAATCAGACTGTTCCTGCTGTTTGTTGTCGTTCTGTGTGACACATGAGGACAACTCAGTAAAAATGTGTCTTTTTATATGACGTCTTTTGCTTTGAGACTGTAAATTCAGCAGTGGGGTCTGTCACCAATGATAAGCTATGCAGGAAACATTGGTAAGAATAAATGATTATTCTTGGGATTTTAAAGGCTTATTCACCACAAAGAACAATGATAATAACTATATTAGCGTCCACATCAATGCACGATAACATTCTGTTTATTAAAAGGGGGGGCTGGAGTTTACCGTCTGCTGCTGTAAATGCTCTTTAAAGCAGGGTGGGTTCTGATTGGATTCTGACTCCAGTTCAATTATCATTCATTGGATCGGGAAAAATAGCTCTGAAAGTGATTCCAACGATAACGTTTCTCTGTGCCATTATCGCTAGTTGTGGTGTCTGCTGTTATTTTATATTTAGAACGATTTTTAGAACTATTTATTGTTATCATTATAGTTATTGTATTTGATGCTAACAGGCCTTAAAGGATTAGTCCACTTTTAAATAAACTTTTCCTGATAATTTACTCACCCCCATGTCATCCAAGATGTCCATGTCTTTCTTTCTTCAGTCGAAAAGAAATTAAAGTTTTTGATGAAAACATTCCAGGATTTTTCTCCTTACAGTAGACTTCAATGGGCACCAAACGGTTGAAGGTCATAATTAGTTTCACTGCAGCTTCAAATTGTTCAACACGATCCCAGATGAGAAATAAGGGTCTTATCTAGTGAAACCATCGCTCATTTTCTGGAAAAAATTGAAAATTATATAAGTTTAACCAGAAATGCTCATCTTGAACTAGCTCTCTTCTTCTTCTTCTCTATTAGAATTCCAGCAGTGTAGCGTATTACTGCCCTCCACAGGTCAAAATTTGAACTAATTTTTATATGCAATATGCTAGTTCAATAGTATATAACAATTAGTTCAAACTTTGGCCTGTGGAGGGCAGTAATACACTTAGCAGTGTCTACACTGCCGGAATTCTAACAGAGGAGGAGAAGAAGAGAGCTAGTTAAAGATGAGCATTTAAGGTTAAAACTTATATAATTTTCAATTGTTTTTCAAAAAATGAGCGATGGTTTCACTAGATAAGACCCTTATTTCTCATCTGGGAACGTGTTGAACAATTTGAAGCTGCAGTGAAACTAATTATGACCTTCAACCGTTTGGTGCCCATTGAAGTCTACTATAAGGAGAAAAATCCTGGAATGTTTTCATCAAAAACTTTAATTTCTTTTCGACTGAAGAAAGAAAGACATGGACATCTTGGATGACATGGGGGTGAGTGAATTATCAGGAAAAGTTTATTTAAAAGTGGAATAATTCTTTAAATTTTTAATCCCAAACATTTAAATTTTGTCATTAATTACTCACCCTCATGTCGTTTCACACCCTTCGTTCATCTTCGGAACAGAAATTAAGATATATTTGATGAAATCCGAGAGGTATATGATTCATCTGTAGACAGCAATATAATCGACACTTTCAAGGTCAAGCAAGGAACTAAAGACATCTTTAAAACAGTCAACATGACTACAGTGGTTCAACCTTAATGTTATGAAGCGACAAGAATACTTTTTGTGCACAAAAACAAAACAAAAATAATGACTTTATTTAACAATCTCTTCTCTTCCCTGTCATTATCCTTACATAGTTACCGCAGTAAGCACAGTAAAGGCTTCCGTGTTTACGTGCGAATGCCGGCTCAGTATTGGCCGAAGCTGATCACATGAGCAGCACGACGCACGCTTATGATGCTGACGCAGGAGCCGGCCAATAATGAGTCGGTTCTGATGCAGAACCTGGAAGTGCTAGACGTAAACAGCGTATGAGAATGACACAGAAGAGAAGATATTGTTGAATAAAGTCATTATTTTTGTTTTGTTTTTGCGCACAAAAAATATTCTCGTCACTTCATAAAATTAAGGTTGAACCACTGCAGTCACGTCGACAATTTTAACAATGTATTTAGTACCTTTCCGGACCTTGAAAGTGGTGGTTATATTGCTGTCTATGGACGAGTCATATACCTCTTAGTTTTCATCAAAAATATTGATGAAACTTTGTGTTCCGAAGAGGAACGAAGGTCTTACTGGTGTGGAACGACATGAGGATGAGTATTAATGACAGAATTTCGAGGAACTAACCCTTTAAGAATCAAATGAAGAGCACAACTAATCAATGTATCATTTGTGTCTTTTTTTAGTTTAGGATAAACTTTGAGATTTATTGCTCCAATAAAGTTGGATAGTGGCACAGAGTCACAGTGTTTTGCTTTTTTAAGAATTGACCTAGAAATAGATTATAGTTGTTCTGCATAGTAAGCTGGGACAGAAGTATTTTAGCATGGGAAAAATATTACACCATAAAATGGTCTTTTGGGTAGAATAAAATTGGTCTCTAAATTTAATTTTGTAGTTATTGTATTATATGGAGTTTGCATGGACATGATTTAAAAATTCAAGAATCCTTGCAAGGAAGGACAAATGAAGCATGTGACTAGCGCCAACCATATGTTTGCACTATGAATAACTGCATATGAGCAGAGCGGATGCTCCATTTCAAAGATTTTTTAATATCATTGGGTCAGTTTTATGGTACAGGAAGGCACTGCTGATCTCCCTGATGCGATGGGGTAGCAAAATGAAATGTCAGGATTGGTTTGTCATGGTTGGCATGAGGTTGTATCAAATTACCTCACAGACTACTGCAGAATCCATGAATACTTTATCCGACATGCCCTGAATGAGGCCTGAAATGGGTCTAAAATTATCACTGTAAGGTATGAATATCTAGTGCGGAACGCCTGAAAAATTGGTCACTTTTGGATTTATGACTGTAATCTAAAATGTATAATAGGCTTGTAGATACTTGATTCTGGACATATTGTGGATTTTTAGCCATGTAAAAAAAATCTTAGTGGGAAAAAAGAAAAAAATAAATAGTTGGTGAAGACAAAAATACACCAGAAATCTGAATCAAAGGGTGAAATTCATCCCATCTGGTTTTAGTCATTCTCAGCTGTCATGTGTGACCCAGAATCATCTCTCTCTCTGGGTCGCTTTGGTCTTGATGGGGGTGTTTTTCTTCATTGGCATTTCTTAGTGAAAATCCAAAAAAAAAAAAAAAAAAAAGGCTGTTGGGTTGTGTTTCTGTGTGTGTATGAGTACATGACAACATCTCTCTTTTCTCTAGGTGTGTGGTGTGGACAGGCGATGACAGGGTGTTCTTCTTCAATCCCACCATGCATTTGTCAGTATGGGAGAAACCAGTGGATCTGAAAGACCGCGGAGACCTCAATCGAATCATCGAGGACCCGCCACATAAACGCAAGAAAGGTGAGACTCAATGATTCTGGACAGAAATAGCAGGACTATTCAGACATATCTAACATGATTTAGGACACATTAAGTCCAATTTTAGATGCAATTTAGGATAGATAGTGTTCAAATTAGTATGCTGGCAATGTGTCTTCTGACCTATTTAATGGTACATTTTTTTATAATTGAAATTCAGATGGCACAAACAAAGATATCTCATTTGAACTCTTTATATAACTGAATATAATTATCAGCAATCATAAAATATAATTGAATCATCATCATCTTTATAAACAACACATATAGAAACTGTTATGGAATATACTGTGTTAAAAACGTGATGTGTGAAACATATTTAATCTGATTTCTAATTCATCTAAAAATGTTTACATTTTAGATGCTTTCAGGATATTGATATTGTGTGTTTTTAGTGTGTATCCAAATGTAAGTAAACATACGTGAGAACTGCAGTTGTTAAACCCCTCCTGAAAAAGAGCAAGCTGGATAACACCATATTGAGCAACTACAGACCAATCTCTAATCTTCCTTTCATAGGCAAGATCATTGAAAAGGTTGTTTTCAATCAGCTGAACAAGTTCTTAAGCTTGAATGGATATTTTGACAACTTTCAATCTGGTTTCCGACCACATCACAGCACAGAGACAGCACTCATAAAGATAATAATTGATATTCGCCTAAACTCAGATTCAGGTAAATTATCAGTGCTGGTTCTACTCAACCTCAGTGCTGTGTTTGACACTGTCGATCACAACATTCTTCTTGACAGGCTCGAAAACTGGGTTGGGCTTTCTGGGATGGTCCTTAAATGGTTCAGGTCATACTTAGAAGGGAGAGGTTATTATGTGAGTATCGGTGACCATAAGTCTGAGTGGACATCCATGACATGCGGAATCCCTCAAGTTTCAATACTTGCACCCCTCCTGTTCAACCTATATATGCTGCCACTGAGCCAAATAATGAGAAAGAACCAAATTGCATATCACAGCTATGCAGATGACACCCAGATTAGCCCTATCACCTAACGACTACAGCCCCATTGACTTCCTGTGCCAATGCATTGATGAAATTAAAAATTGGATGTGCCTAAATTTCCTTCAGTTAAACAAAGACAAAACTGAAGTCATTGCGTTTGGAAACAAAGATGAAGTTCTCAAAGTGAACGCGTACCTTCACTCTAGGGGTCAAACAACTAAAACTCAAGTCAGGAATCTTGGTGTGATTTTGGAGTCAGACCTGAGTTTCAATAGCCATGTAAAGACAATAACTAAATCAGCATATTATCATCTCAAAAATATTGCAAGAATTAGATGCTTTGTCTCCAGTCAAGACTTAGAGAAACTTGTTCATGCTTTCATCACCAGCAGGGTGGATTATTGTAATGGGCTCCTCACTGGTCTTCCAAAAAAGACCATAAGACAGCTGCAGCTCGTACAGAATGCTGCTGCCAGGATTCTGAGCAGAACACGAAAACATGAACACATCACACCAGTCCTCAGGTCCTTGCACTGGCTTCCGATTGCATTTAGAATTGATTTTAAAGTACTGTTACTTGTTTATAAATCACTCAACGGCTTAGGACCTCAATGCATTGCAGATATGCTCATTGAATATAAACCTAACAGATCACTCAGATCATCAGGATCAAGTCACTTAGAAATACCAAGGGTTCACTCAAAGCAAGGAGAGTCTGCTTTTAGCTGTTACGCCAGCCGCAGCTGGAACCAGCTTCCAGAAGAGATCAGATGTGCTCCAACAGTAGCCACATTCAAATCCAGACTCAAAACACATCTTTTTATTTATGCATTTGCTGATTGAGCACTGTGCTATGTCCGAACTGTTTGCATTTTATTTTATACGTATTATCTTTTTATTCTTTTAATTCCTTTTCCTGTTTTTATTTCATTTTTAATGTATTTTATATCTTTTATGTATCATCTTGTTACTCTGACTTTTAATGCATTTTAAATATCGCTGTCTGGTTGAAAGAGCTGGGAGTATTTGGAAGAAAGCATTTGAGGAAGATCCATTCAGATCTGCTCTGATGGATAGATCCGTTTAGATCCACTCTGACGGACAACAACAACAAAAAACTCCCTAGCTCATCCATCCAGATAGCAAAATTATCTGTTTTTACTGTTATTTCTATTCCTTATGTTCTATTTTTATTATTCTTCTATATGTAAAGCACTTTGAATTACCATTGTGTATGAAATGTGCTATACAAATAAAATTGCCTTGCCTTGCCTTGCCTAATTGCACTTATACCTATACTTATACATTACCATTACCAAAAAATGTGAAATATTATTACAATTTAAAATCACTGCTTTCTAATTGAATATATGTTCAAATGTAATTTATTCCTGTGATCAAAGCTGAATTTTCAGCATCATTACTCCAGTCTTCAGTGTCACATGATCCTTTAGGAACCATTCTAATATGCTGATTTGCTGCTATAAAATAAACAAAAAAATAAACAAAAAATCTTACTGATGCCAAACTTTTGAATGGTAGAGTACAGCACTTGCAAATACTAATGAGATCATGTTGGCAAGTCCTACTGTAGCCTCAAGGTAAAACTCATTTGAGTTCAGATTAAGTTGCTGAATCAGTGAAGTGTAACTCATGACTTTATGATATGAAATACAGGAGCACAGTCTGTGTAAAGGGATGAACTTGACTGAAAGTTTAATCCTCAGTGGGATAATGATGCTCAAGCTAAAGTTTAATAAACACACCAAACTGCAGAACTGGTGTTCTCATGGACTACCTAAAAGCAGTAATCCAGTAAAGCGGCTCTGCAAATATTGAATTAGTCTGGATCTTGTCTGAAAGTTATTATACGGTTGGCTTGATTTCCCAGAAGGCTTTTCATCTTTATTGATTTAGTTTTATTGGCGTTTCATGGAGATTATCTATATTGATGACCTTAATCTATTTGGCGTCTACAATTTAAACATGTTCGTTCGAGTAAATTAGTTCTCATTGCACTTTTCAGATCAACAACCTGGCATGATCCAGGTAAATCAGTACAGAATCTCAAACAGCTGGTTTTGTGTCCATAAATAAAACAATATCAACTTATTTTTTTACAAATGTGTCGCTGTTTCTTTCGATAATCTATTTACAGTTATGATAAATCCAAAATATATACTTAAATACTTCTAAAGCTTGTATACTTCTAATTATGTACTTCTAAAGCTTGATTTGTTCAATCAACAGACGACGGCTCAAATTCTGCTGATGATGATGATGACGACAATGAAGAGGAACGTAGTTCAAAGACCAAGCGCTACAAGTAAGTCGGGTCGAGCCATGTAAAATATGACGAGATCTATCCTGAGTTTGCTTTAATTGACGAGGAGGATCTCGTGTCAGATGTGTTGTATGTCACTCACCTTAATAATCGCAGCTCAACAGGAAGTCTTTGATTTTTGCTGGGCAACATCTGCACTCACAGCTTGATGCGAATTTCTCAATCTGTCTCTCTTGGTGATGATTTAAATTGAACAGTTGGGTGTTTGAAGTGTGCCCAAATGTCTGCGTAGAGACAAAAACACAACCTTACACTTTACATTTCAAGAAGAGATTTTGTTTACGCTGAGTATTTAATTTACGACAACCGTTTGAACTTGTTTTTGGAGAGGTTCCCTGTGATTTGTAAAAAATGAAATGAACAATATGTCATGACAACATATGTTTTTCCATTACTTAAACTCAAAATAATTTTACCAATTTCAAAACCAAAGTCATACAAGATTCATTTAGGCAAGATTTTAAAAAATGAGTTGAAATGACTTGTACAGCCAATTTGATTACTTTAAAATTTAAGGCAGCAACTCAACATAAGTTTTTAAGCTGAATTACTTTTTTTTTAACTACTTGTTTTTTTTGTTTGTTTTTTACAGTATATCGCTTGACTGATATGGATTTGTTAATGTCCAATGAAAAAAGTTACATTTAGTTTTGAAAAACCATTAAAAAAAAAATAATAATCACACGTAAGCACAATCTATGTTTGTATAAACAAAACTTCAAACATTTAATCGTAAGCGTTTCAGATCAAAAGATGTCCAAACTTTGCAGTGTATGATAACATTTAATGATAGTAAAAGAGGCAGAAATGCTGAACTGACATGAATATTTAATTTATACAATATTTACTCGAAAAATATTAGAGGATATTTGAGTGAGATATCCATTGACAAGTCTTTGATAAACACTTTTTCTTTTAATCAGCCATGCGTGCATATCATAATAGTTTGGGCAGAATCAATGCAGTCTATTGGACATTATCTCCTGAGATATTAACAGCATTAAAGCTGTTGTATTTTGTCTCCATCACTTTAAAGACTGGACCATCCTGTTGAGTGTGATGAAGGAAAAAATGGATCATTGCCACTGGAGCTGCGGATCAGCCATTTCAGAGACATGCTTCTGGAAAGAGGGGTGAGAAATTCAGTAATTCTGGGACAATAATGAAACTTCAGCCTTAAAGGAATAAAGTAGATAAAGGTTAATCCAATAGTTCACCCAAAAGTAAAAAATTCAGTGGGCCATGAAAATCTTACAGATGGAGCAGTTTGTAATGAAGTGGGTAATTGACATGCGTTTGTTCTGTGTGAGCGTCATTCATCCTGCATATCTTGAACAGGTGTCTGCATTCTCCACCTGGGAGAAAGAGCTGCACAAAATTGTATTTGATCCACGGTACCTGTTGCTGAGTCCAGAGGAACGTAAACAGGTATGACACAAAGATTTCACACCAGCCTCAATCAACCTCATACATTAATAAAACTTAAAACTTCATTACCTCTACAATTCCACAGGCGTACAGTACCATCATAGTGGTTTTAAAGTACAAATAGTTGGTGGTAATGCCTAAGGTTTTGCATCAACTGTATAAACTGGATTATGACCACCTTGCTAATATTGTGTTGGTCCCCGTTTTGCTACCAAAACAGCCCTTACTCGTCGAGGCATGGACTCCACTAGACCCCTGAAGGTGTGCTGTGGTATCTGACACCAAGATGTTAGTCCTGTAAGTTGCGAGGTGGACTTGTTTGTTCAGCACATCCCACAGATGCTCGACTGAATTGAGATCTGGGGAATTTGGAGGCCAAGTCAACACCTCAAACTTGTTTTTGTGCTCCTCAATCCATTCCTGAACCATTTTTGCTTTGTGGCAGGAGCATTATCCTGCTGAAAGAGGCCACAGCCACCAGAGAATACCATTTCCATGAAAGGGTGTGCATGGTCTGCAACAATGCTTAGGTAGGTGGTACGTGTCAAAGTAACATCCATGGCAGGACCCAAGGTTTCCCAGCAGAACATTGCCTAAAGCATCACTCCATGGTCCAGTTCTGATGCTCACGTGCCCACTGTTGGCGCTTGCGGCAGTGGACATCGGTCAGCATGGGCACCCTGTCTGGCCTGCAGCTATGCAGCCCCATACACAACAAACTGCGATGCACTGTGTATTCTGACACCTTTCTATCAAAACCAGCATTAACATCTTGAGCAATTTGAGCTACAGTAGCTCGTCTGTTGGATCGGACCACACGGCCAGCCTTCACTCCCCACGTGCATCAATGATCCTTGGCCGCCCATGATCCTGTCACCGGTTCACCACTGTTCCTTCCTTGGAGCACTTTTGATAGATACTGACCACTGCAGACCGGGAACACTCCACAAGAGCTGCAGTTTTGGAGATGCTCTGACCCAGTCGTCTAGCCATCACAATTTGGCCCTTGTCAAACTCGCTCAAATCCTTACACTTGCCCATTTTTCCTGCTTCTAACACATCAAGTTTGAGGACAAAATGTTCACCTGCTGCCTAATATATCCCACCCACTAACAGGTGCTGTGATGAAGAGATAATCAGTGTTATTCATTTCACCTGTCAGTGCTCATAATGTTATGCCTGGTCGGTGTATATTAAAAACGATTTGCACTATATATTATGTAAGGAAAATTTAAAACCGGGCCGTTTAATTATTAGAAAACAATGCACAACAAGGTGGAAATGTGTACACGACATGAAGTGGATGCGCATTAGTGGATGTGCATTATTTTCTAATGATTCAACCACCCAGACTCAAGTATTCCACTTATACTACGGTTACCTCAAGACATTGTTCAAATGCTGTATTTTAAGAATTTTTTTCAGGTTTTTGTCCCTAAAAACCTCTTGTGTGTAGGACTAATTTCTTACACGTCTCATCCCAAGCCTACGTTGCTAATTCCAAAATGTAATTTTAGAGATAGTAACGGAGGCTTGTAATGTAATGTAGTTTTTAAGCATATGTGAATTACTTGAGTGTGTAATTAATATTAATTAATCTGTGCGTCACTCAACAGTGTTCGGCAGCAGGGTTTATACTAATAGAGAAACTGTAAGTTTATCTGCTTCAAAAACAGTGTCATTATTACTTCGCTAGTGAGAAATGTCATGTAGCTTTTAAGTTCCTAAACTATTTTACTGATAAAATTGTCAGAGCAGTGCTGACAACACGGTTTTTGTCTGAGTGTGTGTCCGTACTGTAAGTGTGTGCGTTTGAGAGGGAGAAAAAAGTATATGCTTTCTGTATGTAATAAAATGTAATTTTGTGGCAAAAAAACATGGAAATAATTTGACGTTTTTTTCCTAATGTACTGTATTTATGTCGTTGTGGGTTTTGGTTCTTTTGCTGTTGTAGGCTGTAAGGACCTTTGAAATAACTGAAATCATTTGGCGAAGTGATATGAAGTCTGGAAATACTTTAGCTGTGTATTTCCCAGAAAATAACTGCACACCTTAGAACGTTCGTCAACCAATCAGATTCATGCATTCAACAGCCCTGTAGTATAAATAAACATTAAATTTATCTTAACATTTTAAAATATTTACTATATATATTTTTACTTTTTTTGCCGACAGATTTATGATCAGTTTGTCAAAGCAAGAATGAAAGAGGAACACAAAGAGAAAAAATGCAAACTACAGCAAGCGAAAGAAGAATACAGAAAACTGCTGGAGGAGTCAAAAATCACAACCAGGTGAGCTTATGAGATGAAATAAGTGTGACTGCTTTTGCTGATGCATTAATAAAAACCATCTCTAGAGCGGATTATTCATTCAGCAAAGGTGTTAATAACTGATGGTCTTTGCAGTTTGAGTTTGTTTTTTTTTGAGTTTGTGTATTTGATTATAACCTTGTTTCTTATTAAAGGTCTTTGACAGAAGTGAATTCAAACACGCCACAGGGATTAGCTCTCGGCTTGAAGTTTGTCTCTTTGCAGGTTGAACAGAGACTGCCTTTCGCTTTTACTCTATTCTTTGCCTGATTCATTTATAGTGAAAGGAATGGAAGAGACGTGAATCGAAGCACTAATATTAACACACTCCCAGTTCCTGTCCTTGAAGCAAAACAATGTGTGTTTAAGAAGAGATCATCTTAAATAATTAAAGGGTTAGTTCATACAAAAATGAAATTTCTGTAATTAAGTACTCACCCTCATGTCGTTCCACACCCGTAAGACCTTCGTTCATCTTCAGAACACAGATTAAGATAATTTTGATGAAATCCTAGAGGTATATGACTCGTCCATAGACAGCAATTTAATTACTTTGTTTTGTTTTTGCACACATAAAGTATTCTCGTCGCTTCATAAAATTAAGGTTGAACCACTGCAGTCACGTGGACTGTTTTAACGATGTCTTTAGTACCTTTCTGGACCTTGAAAGTGGTGGTTAATTTGCTGTCTATGGACGAGTCAGAGGAGTTCATCAAATATATCTTAATTTGTGTTCCGAAGATGAATGAAGGTCTTACGGGTGTGGAACGACATGAGGGTGAGTAATTAATGACAGAATTTTTATTTTTGGGTGAACTAACCCTTTAACCCTCTGGGGTCTGAGGCTGCTTTGGGGTCCTGTAGACATTTTGACATGCCCTGACATTTTTGTTTTTTCCAGTTGTTTATAAACATATTAATGATAAAAGCCTCATTACACTGTATTCAGCAGAAACTAGGCTACAATAATATGTGAGCAACAAGTATGTACATGTTTGTATTTTTGAGGTAATTACGTATATGCATAAAGTCACTGAAATAAGGCCTCAAAACACATACTAAATATTTTTTTGCAAGACTTTTGGGAACTGTATATTTTAGTTTAGAGTTTTTGCTTCACAACGATGTAAAAATCATCCTGCTTACTCAGTCATATAAAACAATGTATTGATTTTAAATTTCTAAGACACCTTTTGTTTAGGAAGGCCATATGTGAGGAGGCGTGAATCTTCATGAATAATGCTGTGATTCACACCTGAGGAGATTAAGACCCTGCCCCTAATGAGCCACATAATGAGCCATTCAGTGAGGAATGTGACTGAGTGAACTAAGACAAAATGCAATCATTTTTTGTTTGAATTTATTTAGAATATAGTTAACTATATAAATGAGAGTCAAAGACACACGTTGAGTACACAGTTATACCTGGAAATAAATCATGTTCAAAGATATATGTGAACATCACATACCTAGCATTTGGTGTTTCTGCAGTGGAGGGAAAAAAAAGAAAAAAAAATAGTTCTATGTATATGTTTGCATTAAACATTTCCTCAGCATGCTTTCATTGCAAGTTCTCACATAGTTCTCAGTAATATCTAACCAACGACCCAGAACACCCTAGCATAGGGTGCAACTGCAACTGTATAGTTGTCTGCTTAGAAAACAATAGCAGTACCATAGCAATTATCTATAAATCATCTAGTTATTATCTAGAATACACTGGCAACTGCATAGCTACAGTATGTGCTTAGAAAACCCTTGCAAAATCATAGAAACACCCTAGCAACCGACTAGAAATGCTCTAGTAAGCACCCAGAAAACACTGACAACCACTAGATCTCTAGCACAAATTCTTTAATTAAAGATTTCAGAAGATAGCAAATGCATCAAAATGAGTGGTTTCCTTGTGATATTGTGCAGGTTTATGTGTTTTCGGCTCTTCTCCAGACTTGAGACTCACGGCTGCACGATCTCCTCAATGAGAAGGCTTTCAAAGTCTAGCCATGAAAACCACAGCAATCAGACCTCAGACAGCCGAACAATTGTGGACCATCACACTGATGACATAAAACATCTGACGACTGTCAAGGATCTCATTTTGATGTTCTCTTTTGTAGGTCAACGTTTAAAGAGTTTTCGGACAAGTACGGAAAAGATCCTCGATTCAAACAGGTTCTGAAGAGGAAAGACCAGGAACTGTTTTTCACCCAGTTCATCAGCACATTGAAGAAGCGGGACAAGGAGAACAGAATGCGTCTGAGGAAGATGAGATGAGTGTTTGCGGACAGGGACGTGAAGTCTCCAAACTACTGTGAACTGATTTCCTGTGACTGTTTATCGCAGCGTATACGGTGTGATACCATCTGCCCATATGTCTGACCAAATGCCAAGGGCAGTGTCACTGTTTGCTTTTCAATACTGACTTTCAAACAAAGAAACAAATACAGAGCCAGCTGGGTCTGGGCAGCGGTTTGGTAATTAACTGTGTGTGTTTCATATTGAAGCTCTTAATCTCCGGTTTGAGTATAACAAGGTTCCGAAATGACAAAACTGAACACGAATACAGAGTTTGACTTGATAAAAGCATCTAAAGCCATTGACCTGTGCACACAGGTGGAAAATGATTTTTATAATAATTGTAAATAGATGTTGATTTGCCTGGCGCTGTGTTGAAAGTGACCGTAGAAGTGAAATCATTTCGTCAGAGTGAGGGAATGTTTACACGACACCGTTTTTAACTAAAAACGGAAAACTATTTATGCGTTTTGGCTGTTTATTTACACTTGAAAACGGGTTTCAAAGTGTACGTTTTTGAAAACGATACCGTTATCGTCTCAATGTAAACTACAGAAATGCAAATTTGTGAAAACGGGGACATCATGCGCATGTGTATTACATTTTCAGTCTATAGGCGCATAGTGTTTCTTTACAAAGTGACATCGCCAACTACTGGCCTGGCATGAGTAATACAGCATTTTTAGTCATTTTCGAAGATCTGTGTGAACAGGGATCATTTTGACAATGTTGTCGCGTGTACATGAAAACACATACACCGTTTTTAGTATATTGTTGTCGTGTAAACGTACCCTAAGACAGATTCTCCACAGCATCTGTGAGAATCAGTAAGTGATGTTGTGTGTCGATAGAATTTTTCAAATGTTGTCTAACGGTTTGTTGTAATTAAATTTGTCATGATATCGTAAAATGAAAGTGATGCTTTTTACAAGAAATTCATGTACAGCTCTGCGAAGCGTTGTAAATCTCAAGTAAGAGCAAGTAGATTCTGTTTACAGAGAAATTTAATTGAAAGGACTGTTTAGATGTTTTTGGCTACATTCAATTAGCTATTTGCAAGTATGATTAAATAAATTATTTTATTTTATTTATTCTGGTTGAAATGCAATTTTACATTTTCTGTCAGCTTATATACACACTAAAAATCATATTCAGGGCTCAACAATATATTTTTTTTTCTGTTGACAATGTCAGTGGGACCAGCTATTTCACTGCATTTACTTTGTGTCAAAAACAAACAAACAAACATTGTTTTACTTGCAAAATATGTTATATAAGATTATAATGTATTAAGACGTTAATATATATGCCATTAATTCCAACATTTAATGGAAAGTAAAATGCAAAATACTACAGATTTGGATATAATTTTCAACACATTTGAAAAACCCACCATTGCAAAGTCATTCTCACGATTTCAATAAATAGTTTATTTTAGCCAGCTAGCGTTACCTTTGTGACATTGAAATCAGCAGAATGAACAACAACGTTTAAAACTTCCAAGGAATTAAAATGTTTGTTTTCAAGACATTAATACATAATCTTTGGATGTAAGAAATGGTGACAAAAAAGGGAAAGCAATCTTTACAAAACATTCCAATGCCATCCTTATTGCTGAGACATGAGTACATATGTTGTTATGTTGACATTTTTCACCATTTCATTATAAATGTTAATTTTAATAATTTTTACCTTTCAGTCTTCAAACATTTGATTTTACTGCTAATTGTTTTTGTTGATATTCAAATAAAAGACATTATTGTGGAAAGGTTAATAAAAATCAATTTCCAATGAAACATTTCTGAATATAATAAACATGACCTATAGCAAATTGTCACATACAATCTTCTTGGCCATAGAAAACAAGTTATTCATATTCAGTTTCTTCATTAATTTTGACATGCCAGATGAAATGTCAGCTGCACATTTGTGTTCCTAGATGTTAGAATTCAATGTGACTAATTAAATGTTGATGGAAAAATTTTCATTTGTTACTGTTGTCAGCATTAACACTACAAGACACATACAAACAATTAACATTTCTTATGCACAAACATAATTAAAGCTGGGTGAACACTGTACGATTTTGGCCACGATTTGACATATTTTGTGAATCCTAAAAGATTCCTCTGATGAAACCACAGATGAAATTCTGGCAGTGTCAGAAGTTTTGAGGCCCAGTCCTGCAGTATGACTTCTACAACAACCGCCAAATCAAGAACCAATAGGACTGCAGAAGGACTATTATAAATGGTACAGTGTGCACCCAGCTTTACATAATCACTCTTTAGTATATAAACTTTGGGTGATGTTTCTCAAATTCACGTTCCGTGGGCATCGCTGAAGCTGTTTGGTTTACTGTTGTGGCCTGTTTTCAGCTGCATTGCCTGAAAAGCTCAAATAACCAACAACAAAGACTGTATTTCATCACCAGCACCCTCATTATTTTAACACCAGAGACAATGAGACAAGAAAACCCTGAATATTTAATGAATGTGATACTATGGCTGGAAATAAATCTGAATTTTTTACCCATAGCCTAATGATTATTTGAAACCCTTTTCACTCAGTCATGCATTGATGCTGGAGAAGTATCTTTCAGATATACTCAGTCATTATTCAGCGTGTCTTGAATAGATGGGGTCAAGGGAACCATGATCTATAGTGAATTGACCAATGACGTCTGCAGCTGTCCAGACAATACAACAAAAGTAGCCAGCATGGTACAAGTCATGACATTTTAACAATGAAACTGAGTGGGCACTTATACGTATATGTTTGAAAAACAGTGATCAGTTATAATTATTTCAGATAGATATTTCACCCACAAATGAAATTTCTGTCAAACCTGTGTGACTTCAGAAGACTGGAATGAATTTGGAGTATGGACTACTTTTATGATGCATGATGCAGATTCACAGCCGTGGTTACTATGAAAGGACTGTTTTTAAGAAATTACATTTTGGGATCAACTGTTAATGTAGGCTCATTAATAACCTGGAAGAAAACCACAATAACTTAACACTTTGTTTTAGCTTGAATCAAAGTTTGAAGGAAGAACTGACACGATTTTCAAGAACACTGACAGTGGAAATTGGAACAAATAGATTCAATTATCTTGTCCAGTTGTCTCATAGAGCCTGGACATTGACTTCCTATAATACAACAGCAAATACCACGATAACTATTAAAACACAACACTTAGTATAGCACTTCAACAGTCGAAGGACACCTTTTTCAATCCATGTATTAATAACAATGAGTCACAGCTATTTTAACGCCTTTAACACAGTTGTCTCTCTTAAAAAATGTCATTTATTACTCACCCTCATGTCGTTCCACACACGTAAGACCCGTAAGAAGATCAAATCCGATGGCTCAGTGAGGCCTGCATTGACAGCAATGGTACTTCCTCTCTTAAGATCCATAAATGTTCTAAAAACATATTTAAATCACTTCATGTGAGTACAGAGGTTCAACTTTAATATTATAAAGTGACGAGAATATTTTTTTTGCCCCAAAAAAACAAAATAACGATTTTTTAACAATATCTATTTTAAAACACTGCTTCATGAACCTTGGAGCTTTACGAATCGAGTCAGTGATTCGGAACACAAAAGTTACGTGATTTCAGCAGTTTGGCGGTTTGAGACGCGATCTGAATTACTGATTCGATTCGTAAAGCTCAGAAGCTTTTCGTTTATATATATATAGGCAAGGCAAGTTTATTTATATAGCACATTTCATACACAATGGTAATTTAAAGTGAAAAGGAATTAAAATAATCATAAAATAATCACGTTCATAAATAAAAATATCATGCAGAAGAAATAAAAGTTCAGTTCGGGGCACCCTGAAGAGTCAGAGCTTCAGTTATATCCAAATATAGCTTTGGTTACACACACACACACACACATATGACCATTTGTATACATACACTATTTTATTAGAATTTTATATTTTACTAAAATATTTTTACATCACTTAATTTTATATGTCAATTAAATAAAATATTTGTATTGCAGTAATGAGATTTCATCTTTGAAAATAATGGAAATAGTAATAGACAAACTATGAGGCACATAACCAACTGAAATTTTTCTTGAAAATGTCACAGTCAAAACTAATAATGGCCTTTAATGTGGGCTTCATTTTCTTTCAGCAAAATATTTTGTCCCATTAAAATATTACCAATCATCAAATCATCAAAATGATTTCCTCTCTTAAACCAAAAAGTGTCTACCCCATGAGAAAATTCCCCTTGTATATTCTTCCACCATATAAACGTGTTTCTCTCTGACTTATCTCTTCTCACAGCACATACAGCAGTGGAGCCGTCCAAACTTCGGGAATAATGGAGAATTTGGCAGCTGGCATTGAGGCCCAGTGCTCGTTTACTGGGTGACGGCGCGGGAGTGTGTTCAGGCCTTCAGTAGTGCTGCATTCCCTCTGTGCCTCACACAGGCTGATTGAACCGACTCACTGGTAAGGAAAAGTCAACAGCCCTTCTCCATCAGTGTCACCTCAATGAAACACAGCTATAAATAAGCACAGGGACAGCAGACAGTGCGCTGGCAAACTGTTTTATGGGGGAGTAAACTCCATTATGGCTCCACGGGACATCCATAGTCTCTGGCTTCATTCCAAGCGTGTGTCTACTCCTATCCATTATTGAAACCGCAGGTGACTGTGGTGCAGGATCAAGGAGGAAAGCTCGGGGTGAGGGGGAGAGATCACTATATAGAACCTGAACTAACTGGAAGGGCATGGCTGTAGATGGCATAGAGACATGCATAAGTTTTCCATGTTTTCATGTTCCATGAAAAGACTAAGGTTATAGGTTTTTGTACTTTACACTGAGATGATAAGTGTATCGTTTTCAAAAGCTTGCACTTTGAAACCTGTTTTCAAAAGTTTGCATTTTAGGACCCCCAAACGCTGTTGTCGTGTAAAGTTTTCCGTTTTTAGTTGAAAACAATGTCGTGTAAACTTTCCCTCAAATTTAAATCATTGTTCATTCCAGTGTGCTGTTAACAATTCCTACATTTAAGGTCAAAAAACACTTTAATTTTCTCATAATATACATTGCATATCACTTCATTTTTTGAAGAGTCTGAAAATGGTTCGTTCAAAGATTCAATCTCTCTAAACCCCGCCTTTCCGAAAGCCTACACTGCGCTGATTGGTCAGAAGGCCAAGTTCTTTGTGATTGGTCTACCGCTGACAGTGCATATCAGAAATGAGACACCCATTACCATTACCAGCTTTATTCGTTGTACACTTTGATCTTACATTCACAAACAGCTATATTACACACTGCATGAAAGATAATATTCAAAAAAGAACCATTGCGACCGGCTCACTAAGTCAATGAGTTGGAACAAATGGTTCAACTGAAAAGAACCATTGCAAAGGAATTAATCATTCACGAACCAGACTGATCCACTTTTGGGGTGACTCAGTGATCCAGTTCATGGGTTAACAGCTCTGAAGGGCAAGATCACCAGTAAATAACAACTTACAACACCAGCTACTCGGAACAACTCTACTCGGAAATTGATACATTTCACTATTAATTACTGAGAAACAGCAACACTGTATTTTTGTCTTGCTTTCCAGTACAAATATGACTTAAGATAAAAAAAAAAAGTCTTGTTTTCTGAGAAAATCATCAAAATTCTGAGTTTATGCTTAAAAAAGAAGAAATATCTGCCAATGGGGTAAGAAAAATAAACTTAATTCAAAGGGGAAAACAAGATTATTTTTCTGACCCCATTGGCTAATATTTTTTCTTGTTTTAAGCAAAACTTCTCTGTGTGTGTGTGTGTGTGTGTGTGTGTGTGTGTGTGTGTGTGTGTGTCCCCACGATGTAATAAAAACCTGAGATCACCTACATCGTGGGGACCAGCCAGCGGTCCCCACGAGGGAAATGGATTAATAAACATACTAAATGATGTTTTTTTGAAAATGTAAAAATGCAGAATGTTTCCTGTGATGGTTAGGTTTAGGGATAGGGGTAGTGTAGGGGGATAGAATATACAGTTTGTACAGTATAAAAACCATTACGCCTATGGAGAGTCCCCACTAAGATAGCAAAACAAACCTGTGTGTGTGTGTGTGTGTGTGTGTGTATATATATATATATATTAGTAGAGCTACACAGAAATTAAACGGAAGCTGATTCTGCCACTTTATATAGCATCATATTTTATTTAGACTAAATATTGAGTAACAAACTGATGATCTAATCTTAATGAGGACATCATGCAAAACATAATTTCCCATGCTCTTTTGAATTAAAAGCGTTTGATTTACTGCAGATGACTTTTAAACATTTAAAACGCCAATGACGGAAAATCCGATTTTTCTGAATGCGCCATTTTTTATGTCACAATCATAAGCACTTTAACATTTACAGATCAATTCAGTATTCGCTGCAAAAGCAAAATCCAAAGAGGTTAGCCAGTTATAACAGAGCTCATTTGTATAATAAAGTCTTACAGGTATAGTAACAAAAATGGTCAGAAAAAGGGAGAAACGTACTGCAATTTTCAAAAAGTGAATACTATCGCCCCTTGAAGTCACTTAATGTTCAACACAAATCATTAAACTCATATCACGAGGAATCAAAGTTCCCTTGATCTTCAGAGTTAAAAGATTTCATTGTATTATAAAGACATACTGTAACTTTCAAAACTCTAACCTTTCTCCCCAGTGAAATAGACTGAAAGTAAGTTTGAAAAATGGCTCACTCCATCAATATATTTCAACATATGAAGTCACGGTTCTAATGAAGAGGCTTCTTACAAAGAGGCTGACGTAGGATGGAACAGTAAAAAACTACTTTATATAACATTAAACGGCAAACCTACAGCTTGTAAATATCTCATTTCACATACAAAGTGGGTATGGCAGAAGCAAAAACGGCAGAAAGAAGGTGGGAAATGGCCATACAAATCTAAATAATGACTGTTTGTGGCACAAAATGTCTTAATAACTGTGAACTCTGTGAAAAAATAATACATTAAAAAATGAATTATATGATCCATCCTTTCTATAATACAAAACACCATTTACAATACAAACCAATACAAACTAACACTAACTAAACAATCCTGCAATGCAGTTGTAACATCCGGCACATACAGAGGTCTATCTCACACAGTTTAGAATAAATCAAACATGTGGCTCAGTGGAGGAAACAGAGTCAGGAGGTAAAAATTAGACATGGCATCATCTGTGACCAGTCTGGAGTGCTGACACAAGTTTATATTTCTTGATAATTGAGAAAAATGAGCACTGTTGTGGTAATGCATCACAATCAATATTGATCAAACTGCAGACATCAAAACTAACGAACAACAGGAATTCTGGAAATGCAGACATTATCTTTACAATTTGCCACTATTACAAGAGAAATGACACTAGCAGAAAAAAAAAATATTTTTCACCTGGTTTAAAGTAAATCCTATAAACAAAACAGAACACTTCCTCTTCAAAAAGTCGATTTGAGATATTGAGACGTGCAACTTTGATAATTAGTGAGCACTAATAATAGGGAAGAGTGGTGATGAAAGGTTTTTAGAGCAATAATAATGATGCTTTCAGCAAGGAGCACTAAAAATAAACATCTTGCAATCAAAAGATTGTTGTTGGATAAAATTATGAAAATAAGACAGATTTAAAAAAGAAGAAAAGAACAAAAGGAAACCAAAATCTAAAACTAACCCAGCTTTTGTTCCACACAAGCTACGTTTCCATCCAAAGATGAGAATTTAATGTACAGTATGCGCAAAATTTGGAATATCGCATACTGTTAAAAACATTTGCGAATAAAGCACTGTTTCTGTTCAAGAACAAAATCACCACTTCCTGAGAAATTGGTGCAAAATGTCAAAAAATTTTAATGGAAGTTGCTGCAATCAGGGAAGCACAAATGTAGACAAAACGCAATAAACGCAGTAATGTTTTCTTGCTTTCAGATACCTGTTGTTCTGGAAGGGAATTATACTCAACCATTCTGATGACAGACTTTGGCTCAGGCATTTCAGAATGACCAAACTGACATTTGAGATGCTGTGTGATGAAACTGTCCACTGGCTAGTCCAGTTTTCCAATCACATCCTCTTTTCACACCAAGAAACTATAAAAATAACGATATAGTTCTAAAAATCTTTCTAAATATAATAGCACTGTCCACACCACAGCTACAATGATAACGAGATAACGATATAGAGAAATGATATTGTTGGGATAATTTCAAAACGATTTTTTTTCCAGCTGTTGAACGATAAAACACTGACAGTCAATCAGAATCCATTCTAATTTAAGGGCTTGCGCATTTAATATGGCAGATCACATTGCGGAGAAGAAATTGCCAAGGTCCAAAGCCACCACGTTTTGACAAGTCAAACCCCCTTTTCAAGGATACTTTGAAGGATTAGTTCACTTTCAAATTAAAATTTCCTGATAATTTACTCACCCCCATGTCATCCAAGATGTCCATGTCCTTCTCTCTTCAGTTAAAAAGAAATTAAGGTTTTTGATGAAAACATTCCAGGATTATTCATCATATAGTGGACTTCAATGGCCTCCAAACGGTTGAAGGTCAAATTACAGTTTCAGTGCAGCTCTAGCATTCTACACAATCCCAGACGAGGTATAAGGGTCTTATCTAGAGAAACCATCACTCATTTTCACAAAAAAAATTTTTTTTTTATACATTTTAACCATAAATGTTCATCTTGAACTTGCTCTCTTCTTCTCTATTAGAATTCCGGCAGTGTAGACACTGCTAAGTGTATTACTGCCCTCCACAGGTCAAAGTTTGAACTAATTGTTATGTACTTGCACAAGCATATTGCATATGACAATTTAGTTCAAACTTTGACCTGAGGATGGCAGTAATACACTTAGCAGTGTCTACACTGCCGGAATTCTAATAGAGAAGAAGAGAGCTAGGTCAAGATGAGCATTTATGGTTAAAATGTATAAAAATATGAGTGATGGTTTCTCTAGATAAGACCCTTATTCCTCGTCTGGGATTGTGTAGAACAGGCCATTGAAGTCCACTATATGGAGAAAAATCCTGGAATGTTTTCATCAAAAACCTTCATTTCTTTTCAACTGAAGAGAGAAGGACATGGACATCTTGGATGACATGGGGGTGACTAAATTATCAGGAAATTTAAATTTGAAAGTGAACTAATCTTTTAAAGAAAATGGATATATGGAAAACAATCGGTCATACCATTGGAATAAATGGTGAGAAGTATTAAGGATGAGATCACTTTGCCAGGCTAGCAAACAACATAAAAAATACCTCAGGTATCCAGCACTAGTTTCAACAACATTGTCTTGCATCCTTTGAAGTTGCAGTGAAAAGGCGTTGTTTTTATTCCACCATATTGACTTCGTCAGCTAAATTCACTGTTAGATTAGATCGATTACACTAGCTACTCTGCAAAAAATGCTGTTCTTAATTAGAATTTTTGTCTTGTTTCTAGTCAAAATATCTTAAAGTTCTTAAATCAAGAAGCATTTTCTTGACAAGTACAAATTATTTTCTTGTTTTCAGGAAAAATAAGTCAAAATTAAGTAAATTTTTCCTTAAAACAAGCAAAATAATCTGCCAATGGGGTAAGCAAAATAATCTTAGTCCAAACTGAAAACAAGATTATATAGCTTATTCTTGGTTTGAAATAAGATTATTTTATATAACATGCTGAGGTCATCTGCTGGTTAAAGCTGTGTAAATGCAACAGGAACAGCAAAAACATGTTGTACATACTTTAAAACCGCAGCGCGTGAGCTTAGAATAAACAGATCGTTATCGTTTGGTGGTGAGGATGCAAATATAGTTATCATTATAGTTATCTTTATAGTTATTGTTCTTGTTGTGAATGGGCCTTTAACCTAACAATGTAGTTGCAAAGTTACTTATAGTTAGTAGAATGTCTAAAGTGGACTATCAAATAAAGTGTAACCCAAAATTTGCATAAAAATAGGTGGCTGGAAACAGCTAATGAACACTTGAGTATAAATGCATTAATTAGCAAAAAATTCACACATGCAGAAAAATTTAAAAAGTTGGTACATATGGCAACCTGAAAACCATTACCCATGTAATATTCATGAGAATGCAGTATTACTCACTTGCTGTGGGAGAATCATCCCGGTTTGGCCAGCAGATGTGTTTAGGTTGTAGACCCCCTGGTACTGCTCCATCCACTAACAAACTATTTGCTGTTGTTTCCGACAACCACAGTCACATCCACACAACATAAGGTGCTAGCTGATGTGCTATTGCTGCCAAGGGGGTTTCCATTTCAACACATTTTGTGCTGTTGCATGAAAATACCTTATATTTTCTTGCATCTTGTATTGCATGTGTAGAACTGAATTCATCCATACCTGGCATTTCCACCCCCTTTTTTACTTTAATAATTCATTGTTTTCAACTCTGAACCACATCAGCCACCATGAGATTATCTGTAAAGTTATCTCACACTTTAGCTAAACAAAATATGAGCTCTTTTCCAAAAATGTACATGATACTGTCCTGAATTACTCAAACAAACAAACAAATAAAAATGATAATAATACATAAAAAGAGAACAAATGGTGCAATAATAAATCCATAAACAATAAAGCAACAGTGAAATGAACTTGTATATGATACACTAACAAAAACTGTGTGTACTCAAATAGCTGTATAGCTTAAAGTCAACATGAAATCAAAATGGATCCTGTTTGCTTTCTTAATGCATGTTCCTAATCTAACTGTGAATTTTCCATTAGTGCATGTTATTCTTAATAAAATAAATTGTTATGTGAAACAACTTTCCTTTTTAGCCTGTTCGGCTAATGCCTTTTTACTTTTCAACCCCTCCCATTCCCACTCTTCTTGATCACTCTTCTATATAAAAGCATGTGCTATACAATGCTAAGTATTGTTTTCCTTATTAAAAGGTAAAGAAAATGTGTTTGGGTGTTCCATGTTGACTTTAAGACCAGGGATATTTATAAAGAAAGAAAATGGGTCCATTTTGCAATGACCAGGTCCATCCATTGTCATATGCTGAGATTCCTCTTGGGACACTTTAACCGTTTAAGGGCTCTGTGTGAGTGGTGCATCAACCAAACTGATCTGAGAAACAGCAAATAATCCTTAAAAGGGGAAATATGAAGTTTTAGAGAGAGAGGAAAACTATATAGAGCTTTTATGTTTGTTTGCTGTTCTAGGAAGAAAGAAATTTATTCGGGCTACCAGACAGTATAAATTTCTCACAAGAATAGCACCGTCCCTTTGAAAGCCATAAAAAGTTTTTGTTTTATTTTATTTATTTTTTTATCAGATCTGGCCCAATGCAGTTGTATAAACAGATACAGTCACACAGATTTCCATAGTAGCTCGGTGACTGACCCGTGAGCCGGAACGAAGAGGAAACCGAGCTCTTGTTTTTATCTCTACTTCGCATCGGGGATTCTATCCCTCTATCCACACATTCATTCCTGCATCCAAAGCTGATCTTGCAAGAAAATCATCAAGTAAAATGAATCCTCCAGCTTGCAGAGGTGTACACCTCTGTGTTAAAGTTCAGGCAAGTTTACTCAAAGTTTAAATGTGTGGACGAGTGACTTGGTACATGATGTTTCTTTCTATGTGCTGCGAATGTTCCAGCATTATAGAGAATGATCAAATAGGTATTTTTGGCATGGCAACCTGTGTTTAAGAGAGACATTACTGGCTGCAGGAAAGAAATGGTAAGAAGTGTGTCATTTTCAGCATCTCAGAACATTGTGCATGTACTAACCCTTCAAAAACACCCTGATTACCGAGACAACTTGGCATTCGTTGTACTAGGTTTGTGTAACAATTTGGTCTTTTTCAATTTTGTTGTTCATTTTAAAAGAATGATATAAAGTAAAGTACACTGGTGAACATTTTCACCTAAAACTTTATTTTTTATTTCCAGTTTTAAATTCCAGATTGCTCTATACTGATATGCTATTTTTTTTTTTTTAAATGTTTTAAGTGTTCTGACCCTATGTACACCATTTTTGCTGCTGATTAATATTTTTGTGGAAACCTTGATTCATTTTATTTCAGGTTTCTTTGATAAATAGAAAGTTCAAAAGAACACCATTGATTTGAAAAAGAATATTTTCTAACATTATAAATGTTTTTACTTTCACTTTCGATCAATTTAATGCATCCTTGCTCAATAAAAGTATTCATTTATTTTTCTTTTCTTATTCCAAAATTTTGAGCGCCAGTGTAAATGTGTCTCTGTGTTCACTAAGATTAAAGGAGGTGTTTGTGATCCAATACTAATTTGGCTATGACGACACTGAGGCTGCATCAGTAGGTGAAAAGGGGACAAGTCTTTACATATCTCTATGTCTGTTTCATATAGCATGATTGACCTATGTTAGAATTTTCTGCTTAGGTGAACTGAACACAAGGACCTTCGGGTGGGCGTCATGCGGTCAGAACCCAAATGTTTTTCAGTGTGACATTTGCAAAACAAAGCATCAAAAACAAAGCTGCATGCACACCACTGGAAACACTTCAGGCCTAGTTTTCCCTCAGATGGTGTAGTTACAGCATCTACCAGCAGGGGCGAATGCTAGCCTAGTCTCAGCCTCAGACGTCACGCTTACAGACTGTTGGCTGAACGTCTGATGCATATGACACACAAAACTGTGTTTTGATTGGTTGAATTCTACAGGATTTCCGGGAGACATGTGTTTCACAGTTTTTTTTACGGTCCACCTGTAAACAAAGCCATCATGGAGCGAAACCCACTCATGAAACAAGAAAGCCGTCTGTGACAATAAGCGTTTATCAGGATCAACTGAACGCTGGAATTTTCACAGAAACGTGAAAATGGTCTCATTTTAAAGAAAACATCCTAAAAGATGATATAGGGTTTTTTAGCTGTTTGTGGCTGACTGAAGCAGTCATCGGAATTGGAATGTAACGCTTGTAGGCTAACATCAAACGTAATCGTAATCTATTTTCTCCTTGTCACTAAAAGATGTCTGAAATAAACATTTTAAAACTCAATATTGGTGTATGGCTTGAATTGCAATGAATGTGATGTTCAAAGGCGTGCTTTACATTTTCATACTCCAAACATGAAGCTGAACAAAACAAACTGTGATTGGTTGCTTTACATGTCGGTCAGATGGCCTCTTGGGCGGTCCTTGGCCAATGAAAGCTGCAATGGAGTCCAGACCTTCTGCAGTCAGTCTGAAGGTCTGGCTATGCGAGTCCAAAGCTGTTGCCATAATCTAGGAAGTGACATCACTTTGTAGGGAAAACAACAGCATAAACATTAGTAAGTTAGCAATGAATTGATGAGATTATTGATGTTTTAATTTCACACCCATCCTGTTTGATAGAACTTTTACATTACAAAAATCAGCATAATAATTTTTCAATCAAAATTGCATTTCTGAACAGACCTCTCTCGTTTTGTCTTTGCCTACTCATCATTCCCCTTCTTTTTCTCTACACTCCAGTCCATAACACTCTCTCTCCAGGGCTTTATATGTTGTCAGGCAATCAAGCGTTTATTTGGGCCACTCAGTCTGCAGGTAAGACTTTTCATTGCATGTCTGTAGCCTTTGTTTTATTCATCTGGGCACATTTCACAGAGAACAGCTGGTTAAAAATTCATCCTGTCTCATGCACCTTGATTCCTAGTGTTGGAATGTGAATGTCAGAATGAAAGAAAGTGACAATAAAGCCATGATGTTCCCCGCTGAGAATTGTGTGCTTCCGAGGCTTCGACTGATAAAGCTCAATCATTCGTGCAATCCGTGGACCAAAATACAGCAGGCTCTCCAAGACAACAACATCACTTATTCAACGGCTTCCATCGCTGGGTTAGATATCAAAATTCTGACAACGAAGAAGATCACTTTTCAAAGTGAGCAGCTTCTGTGTTAGATCAGCCCATCTGTCATTTTACCTGCTGCTTTTGGGTCTGCATGAGCCTGTTGACACCGCTTGTGTTCGGTTTGTTACCCGCGTGCCTTTTCAGACAGAGCAGAAAATAAATTTGACCTACACAGACGAATGGACAAACGGTTATTGTGCACCAGCAAAGAGAGACGAATAAAGCAAGCATAGATGACAAATTCTGTAAATCAGAGAATGATGGCCAATCATTTTCTCAAAGCTCTTCTCAATGGAATGGCAATGGAGCTTTTGGTGTGCCGTTATGGTCAGTTAGTTGTTTTCTATTTGGAAAAGGCATTAACACTTTTCACTGTCACAAGAGAAGCTATGAGACGAGAAGTAAAAGATATCTAGAACTCTCTATATGAAAGTTTACTGCAGTGAAGAGTTTTGATTCTCTCCCTGAAGACGATGGTGTGCTCCTAATCGTTTGATACAGTGCAGGTTGGAGTGTGTAGAGAGAAAAACCTTACGAGGTGATTTATCTGTATGGATCGGCTGTCAAAGAGATAAATCGAGGGAGGCATTAGGTGGAAACATCACATATAGTGCATTGTATGTAGCAGGTTTGGCTCTGGCGTCTGGAAATATTACACCGTAACTTTTACAGCCAATGCATCGGCCTTCGTTTCTGTTAAGTGTGAGAGATCCAAGTGAAAATAATATATAAATAATAATAAAGGTTCATCCATTTTTTTAATTATTATTTATAATAATTAGATCATGCTTAACGTCATTTATTCATTTGTTTTAAAAAAGGCAATTATATACTCTAGGTCATATTGTTCCAAACCTTATTTATTTTTTATTACCAGAACATTTTATCCATAGGGAAATCATTTCTGTAAAAATAAATAAATTACGTGATTTCTGAGTGTACTCTACTCTAACAGGAAATAAACTGTTTTCATTTCAGAATGAATGATGAGAGACATCGAGCGCTGTTGACTTTTTAAAGTGCTGGACATGAATGATTTGGTAGTCAAACTTCTGACCAGGGCAAATGAACCAGCCGCTATATAGCGAAGTCAAATACAGCAGGCTGTCATAATGATGGATATCTGCTCTTATAAACAGGAATGATGAAGCACAGAACAATCTGTTTATGCTGTTTTCATTAGCAAGTTCAATGGCAGTGAAATTTATTACACCTTGTCCACATCTTCACCTGTGTAAGGCATCTCAGAGGGAGGAAACCTTTTCTTGAAATTATTTAATGCACTTTCTAAGATAATATAAAGTCGTACAATATACATTTCTGCTATATCTTTTCATTAATAAATGTAATCACAGTTGTAGCACCCAATTCACATTTTCCATCTTAAAGGGTTAGTTCACCCAAAAATGAAAATAATGTCATTTATTAATCACACTCATGCCGTTCCACACCTGTAAGACCTTTTTTAATCTTCAGAACACAAATTAAGATATTTTTGTTGAAATCCGATGGCTCAGTGAGGCCTCCATAGCCAGCAATGACATTTCCTCTCTCATGATCCATTAATGTACTAAAAATCAGTTCATGTGAGTACAGTGGTTCAATATTAATATTATAAAGCGACGAGAATATTTTTGGTGCGCCAAAAAAACTAAATAACGACTGTGACGAGCAGGGCGGGCGAGAGCCGTGAGGGAACGGCGCGAGGCCGGTGACGCGAGTGTTAATGATCGTCACCTGTGAGGCGCACCGGCCTCGAGTCCCTCACGGAGGAGCTCCGGGAGCATAAAAGGAGGAGCGACGACAGTTAAGGACGAGAGAGGACCAGGCCTGGATTTTACGTTATGTTTTATTATGTTTGTGTGGCCGGCAGACGTCCGCGAGGGTCTGCCGGCATTACTTTCGTTTTGTTTGTTTATTTTGGAATTAAAACTTTGTTTGATGTTCGCCGGTTCCCGCCTCCTTCTTCCCGTATTTACGAACTGTGTTACAACGACTTATATAGTGATGGCCGATTTCAAAACACTGCTTCATGAAGCTTCGGAGCGTTATGAATCAGCATGTCGAATCAGCGGTTCAGAGCGCCAAAATCACGTGATTTCAGCAGTTTGGCGGTTTGACACGCGATCCGAATCATGATTCGACACACAGATTCATAACGCTGAGAAGCTTCATGAAGCAGTGTTTTGAAATCGGCCATCACTATATAAGTCGTTATTTTGTTTTTTTTTGGGGCACCAAAAATGTTCTCGTTGTTTTATAATATTAATATTGAACCACTGTACTCACATGAACTGATTTAAATATGTTTTTAGTACATTAATGGATCTTGAGAGAGGAAATGTCATTGCTGGCTATGCAGGCCTCACTGAGCCATCGGATTTCAACAAAAATATCATAATTTGTGTTCCGAAGATGAACGAAGGTCTTACTGGTGTAGAACGACATGAGGGTGAATAATAAATGACATTATTTTCATTTTTGGGTGAACTAACCCTTTAAACAGCTTTCAAGATTATTATTAGTGTGTATGCATGAAAATAGTAGCCTATATGCCAAATGTGTGCAGATGGCATAGTTTATCCAGTGAGTCATGGTGTGCATCCATGCTTGTTTTTACAGCAATGCAAAAGTCATACAGGTTAAAAGAATGTGAGTAAATGATGACAGAGTTTAAATTTTTTGGGTTAACTACCCCTCTAAAGGGGTACTTCAACACTGGCAAAATGGGCTTTCAATAAACATGGCTGCCTATACAGTAAAAAGGCAAAACAATGTTTGAAACCTGAATAGAGAAAATAGGCAAAAATGGCTGTTGTCTTCCCTTTTGCCAAATAGGTAGGAAAACTTCAACACCCACAATGCACTGGGCATGTTGCCATCCAATGCCACGCCTACCAGTCTGTGATACGCTAACTACTACTTTGTTTTAGTAGCAAATACTTTTTAGTAAACTTTTAGTCATAATGGTATCATCTTGTATTGTTCCCACCCTTCCTTCAGAGTGCTCTCCAAAGCCACGCCTCCTTCAAAACACATGGGCAGCCTCCGAAAACTTAAACGAAGGATGCATTCCAAGGTAGGAAGGCATCAAGGCACATCCAAATCCAATGTTGGCTTCACTTACTGTCTCCTGAGATACCTCCATGTGATCGATTTTTGAAGGCAGCATAGATGTATCTTTCTCTGCTTTTGAGATCCCACAATCCAGTGCATTCCATTCCTTTGCAGTTGAGGTAAAAAAAAAAAAAATATGGTGTCTGAAAATTGTGTTTGGTGGTCAGTTTGTGTGTAAATGTATGTTTTTGACCTATGTTTTCCACTTCTGATATCATTTCTAGCGAGAATTTACTATTGTAGTAATTAAATATTCACTTGTTCTATTTTGCTCTAGATCATTAAATCGTTACGCTGCCACAGAAGTCAGTCCAAAATCAGTTTTGTGAGGTGTCTTTGTGCACAAACACTGCCTACAAAGTCATTGCCTGAAAGTGTTTATTTATATAAATGCCTACCCTACCTTTAAGTGTCTCTCTTTAACCGTATTCATCCTGTGTGAACTGGGATGCAGTCCAGGACTGAGACACAATGGTCTGTGGGTTTGTGGATCTATTGTATTGGCTGACAGGTCACTTAGTAAATCTTTTTCCCTTCAGGAACATTCAAAGATACAGATGTCTTTGCCCCCAGAATATCCTCAAATTGATTATTAGTTATACGATTAGGTAACTGAAATGCCATCCTGTGTTGGTTTTAATTACATTGGTATGAATTATAATCAAATGACAGTAATATGGAAGCAAAAAGCTTTAATAGAGTATGAGACATTATGAAATAATCAAAGATGAAATGAAGCAAGCTTGGGTCTCTCTCTTCTAGCCTCTATTTTGTTTTTTGCAGCTCTTTAGGGACACTTTTGAATGCCAAGTACATGCTGAAACAGGCAGAACTATGAGGCTCAGTCTCCTTCTGCTACTTCTCACAGCATGTAATTTCACTAAAGACATGCTGGCAGTTTCCTGGGAACACAAACCTACCTTAATAATAATAATACACTCAATCAAATATGAATCCTACTATATGCCTATTGTTTTGCCTCTCAGGAGCTGTGGCATACTGGAGAGTCAGTGCTGCTTTAGTTAAGTCTATCTTTATTGCTCTTGTGTTATTCGTGTAATTTTCTTCTTAAAATTTTTTTTTTTTTATACCTTGTCTTTCAGTTTAGGTATTAACCTTTAGCATTCAAATGATCTTAAGCAATTATATGTCATTATAAGTATAGATTTTTTGGGAGGTACTCTAGGGAGAGACGTTGAACAACAAAGAACAAAGATTTTGTCCATAAATAAGTATAAAATTGTTCATTTTTATAGCACCTTAATAATGTTTAAAAGTCTAAACAGTTTTGTGACCAAGTATTGGGGTTGGTAGGATTTTTAATGTTTTTGAAAGAAGTCTCTTATGCTCACCAATGCTGATTTTTTTTAAATCAGAAATATAGTAATATGTGAAAGATTATTAGAAATCAAAATAAATGTTTTCTGTTTTTATATATTTTAAAATGTAATTTATTCCTGTGATGGCAAAGCTGAATTTTCAGCATCATTACTCCAGTCTTCAGTGTCACATGATCCTTCAGAAATCATTCTAATATGCTGATTTGCTGCTCAAGAAACATTTCTTTATGGAATCAAGTTAAAATAACACTATAGACTATAGAACAACACAAGACGCGTCACTTGTTTTGTTTTGAATGGGAGAAAGTGCAACACGCAATATGGCGGAATAAGTCCCGCCTTCTAAATAAGAGCCAATCGCCGATTGGTAAAGTCATCGTGTCACTGCAGCGGCCATTAGCATTAGAAGCTCCGGTTCTAGAAGCTCCTGTTTTTTGAGCGTTTAGAAACAAAATTTATGAGACAGTTGTCAGATTTCATTGGTCAAATATGAAATTTAACCGAAAGTTTGACGAACAGCTTTGGAGAATTTGATGTTTCCCCATTCAAAGAGATAAGAGCTGCACTTGCATGCCCGAGAGGCGTTTCAAAGATGGCCGCCGAGTGAAATGACTTGTCTTAAAGGGGCTTTGATGGAATATTCATACTCATACTAATTTGAAGAGAAATAAACATTTTTCTGTCTTTATGTTAGATTTTCAGCTTATATTTATAATGACTGAAAATTCTATGCAGAAGTGGGTAAAATGGGGTTTGCGAACCAGATTTGAACTTGTGCCACCCACCTGAGCTCCATGACTTAATATATTGTAGCTTTCTAACCCCTAGGCCACGCTTTTATGCACCTTCACTTTTATCTATTTGTAAAGTTTGTATGTGGTGCACTGTGTACCTTTTTCTTGCTATTCTTCCATTAATTGAAGTATCACGTCTGGTATTTTACAGTAGTATTAGCGGACCGAACAATTGTCAGACGTGAAGGGTGACTGTGCACTAGAGCTCTGCGTTGAGTAATCACATGAGCGGGAGCTGGCGAGACGAGATAAAACCACCAACAATGAGCACAGTCGCTCGTCTCTCTCTCTCTCCATTCTCATCTTTCTTGCAGTTTGACAGCTAATCACGGCCTATCGGAGAGCAATTCCTAATGTGCGCTCTTCCCCTTTAGCCAGCAGGGCTGTGCAGTTCCTTTCACAACACACACATGTCAAATACTCTCACGGTAAAGTGTATGTTGGGTGTCAGTGTGTTTTTTTATAGGTTATTTAACATTTTATGTGTGCTTTAATGGCATGTGATCACAGTGTCCATTCTGTTTGGGAACATATTTTCATAAACCCTGTCATATCAAAACACATATGTCTAAACTGGTTTCTCTCTATGTATGCAATTCTACATTTTAAAACACTGTAAAAGTTCAGTTCAATATTTATTAAAATATGTTTCTGAATCCTGAATAAAGTGTCACAGGTTATAAAAAAAATTTATTAAGCAGCACATCTGTTTCGAACAATGATATTAAATCAGCATATTAGAATGACTTCTGAAGGATCATGTGACACTGAAGACTGAAGTCGTGGCTAATGAAAATTCAGCTTTGCATCACTGAAATATATTATATTTTAAAGCTGCAGTCCGTAAGTTTTGCCTCTTTGTCGCCATCTCTGTTTTAAACCTGCAATTGCAGTTATTTGTGGAATTATCATCTTTACGTGGGTTGTGCATCAGCACGGCTCCTCGGCGCGGATGAATCTAACGTTTGCTGTCAGTCACCACATCAGTGTGGATACTATACTTCAGAATCACAGATTCTACATGTACGTCTTGGAAGTATGACCAAAATAAGAATTTTCACCGGAAAATGGCATACATGTCTGCCACTTTTGTTCTGACCAACTGAGAAAAAAAGCATTACAATAAATCGCGCTGCCAATGGTGATTAAATCTAATGATCGCTTACCTCGGATCACGTCAAACCATGCAAATTATTATTACTGTTATACTTTGTTCCCAAATTGTTAATATTAACAACATCAGCATTGCGTGACTATGTGTATTTAGTGTGTATTAGTGTTACCTGTAGATTTCAATTTCTGTAGCCACTCCGCAGTCCGCAGTCTTTCGCTTTTGACTACAGCGAATCTCCAGTTGTCACTGATGATTGTCATTTGGATCTTTCTAGATTACAATCCGCCATCAAAATGATAAGTTTAATTATTGCAGCTGCTGTGAGAAAAGGCTATAAATGATCCGTCACCTGCAGCATCCTCACATGCGATATAGCCTACTAGCTGGGACTCCTTCTTTATGCTCGAATTTCCCGTGGAATCCCACTCTTGTTAGAAAACATTACCATTGTAAATCTGGCTAAGGTAAGGAGATAGTTTTGAACACTGGCTGGTTATGTACATGCTCAAAATTGATTTTGGATCATTTTTAACCAAAAAAAAGTTACGGACAGCAGCTTTAAAGTATATTAAAACAGAAAACCATTATTTTAAATTGTAATAATATTTCACCATATTACAGTTTTTTTTCTGTATTTTTTCTGTATTGATGTCTTTTTCTGTATTCTTTCAAAAACATTAAAAATAGTAATGTAAACTTTTGACCGGTACTATATATGCATTATATATAATGGCACATAACTGATATGCAGTGTCAAACTAGATGTGCGAACCATGCAATATTGGAATGATTGCAGGGTTTTGTTTCTTCTGATTAAAAACATTGGGTCCCACTTTATATTAGGTGGCCTTAACTACTATGTACTTACATTTAAATTAATAATTTGATACAATGCACTTATTGTGTACATACATACTTATATTTTAAAAATACCTGCATGTAATTAATTTCTGTAATTATATTTATAATTACACTGTTGACCCATCCCTTACAACTTGACCCACCTATAAAACTACCCATACCACTAAACCTGTCTCTAACCTTACCCGTATCCACCCCAATAGCAGCAAAAGTGTTTTGCAATACAATATGAACACAATAAGTACATTGTACTCATTTTTTGATGCAAGTACATAGTAGTTAAGGCCACCTAATATAAAGTGGGACCCAACATTGTGATTAAAACACAAGGTCGATCATGTCTTATGAATAAGCATGCTGAGATTGTCTAAACTCAGCATTAGCGCTGACCCAAATCATGCAGAAACAGTGTTGGACTGACACTGGCCTCACCTGAGCATTATCATGAGATTACTTTTAATAGCGGTTCTGCTGGTTTGATGAGAATTAAAGTTTGCTGTTTCGACTTTTGTCAGAGGACAGTTTATCCTCTTAGAATTTGAAATGTAGAATCACTGGTGTATGAGTTGATGTTGACAACAAAATGACACATCATTTGACAGTCGGAATTTGTCACCAATTTGGCATTGAGAAGTCGCTATAAAGTGCGTACCTCTATAAATATCTAGAAAAGAAAAGTGTTTTCAAAGTAAATTGATGACATATGCATATGAATGTTAGCGGTGGAAGTGTATAAGATTAAGAAAAATATAGTGCATATATAAATATAGAATGTATGTGTCATTATGTCTTCTAAAATCATTCTAATATGCTGATTTGCTGCTCAAGAAACATTTATTATTATCATTGTTGAAGACACTTGTGTTGCTTAAAGGGGACCTATAATGCCACTTTTACAAGATGTAATATAAGTCTCTGATGTCCCCAGAGTGTGTATGTGAAGTTTTAGCTCAAAATACCCCACAGATCATTTATTATAGCTTGTTAAATTTGTCACTTTTTGAGGGTGAGCAAAAACGCTCAGTTTTTGAGTGTATCACTTTAAATGCAAATGAGCTTCTGCTCCTACGAAGAGGGCGGAGTTTCGAGGTGTTAGCACATTGTGTTATCAGCGCCCATTACTTTAGAGGCTCAGACTCACTAAAAATGTCAGAAACTGTTCAGACTTTTATGTTCAAACCGGAGTCGGAAGTGACAACATGTAGAATGCAACAGGATGTTTCTGAATGGTTAGTTGATGAATTTATGTAGCTGATGTGGAGTTAACTATCTTAAAGTTATTGATTGCATATTCTGTCATGATAATCTATAAATCTCTAGTGTGGGAACTGTTGTAAGATGCCTACAGAGCCAGAGAATATATGCTGCATGAAGATAGAACAGGTATAGTTCAGTTTAATTACGGTTATAATTTGTCATGTTGTCATCTTGCTTTTATGACATGCCATTGCATTTGTGTCATGTACTGTATTGCAATAAAATGGCCTCACCCCTTTGTTGCGTGTTCTTGGGGGCGGGGTTTATGTAAATTTTAGGGTTAGTGATGTCACCAACCTGGGAAGAAGCTCGTTGTAGTCCCTACCATCCGTTTGATTTCCGCCTGAATTTGACATACCAAAGTTTAAATGTTCACCCTTCACACATACAGTGAGAGAAATGTAAAATATTGGTGTCATTGTACAGAAAACCTCATTGTACAGAAAACCCCTCAAAATAACAAAATCAGACTGTAATACTTCAGAAATAACATTGAATGCATTTAAAATACTGTAATAAGCACTTAAAAATAGGCGATTTTAGTTTTTTTTGTTCAAAATCCTGTTTTTGAAAATCTGTAAATCAAAATTATATTCTTTGTAAAGATTCGATTCTAAGCTTTCAAATGGGTTGATAGTATCTCCAGAAATCTTAAACAAATTAAGTGAAAATATTATGACGTCGATTCGGCCCACCCACGGGCCGGCAGAGTGGAAGAGGTTAAACAGAATTCTTTAAAAAGAAAATATCTCCCTTTGCATTGTAACTTTGAGTGCCATAACTTTGCAGATGTTGTTGATGCTCAAACAGCAACATTACACACTAACTAAAGTTAAAAAAGTGAAATCATAATCAACCACCCCTTTAAACCATGATACTTTTTTCAGGATTCTCGATGAATAGATTCATTTTAAATAGTTTTTTGTGCAAAAATGTAAAATTACTGTCACTTCTGATCAACTTAATGCATCCTTGCTGAGTAAAAGTATTAATCTTTGAATTAGATTAGCCATATTAATGCAGTATATATGAAATTAATACTGTATATGCCTTAGTGACGAACCTGATTGCATGGATTTACCTTGGTTTTGTGTATTTAAAACAAGTTAAGCAAGTTAACACGGTACAAGTGTCAAAGCAGTTGCTTTTTTGGCTTTCAGGGGTATATTTATATCTACTTCCTTGTTATTCTTTCAGATCTAATTGTAGTGCAGTGACTTATACACCTGGGTACGCATTCAGTATGTTATGCAATAAGTGTTTTTTTAAATAACAAATGTGTGTGGTAATTCATATGGCTTTGATACAGTGTGTAGATCTAAACTAGTTTTTTTCTGATTGGAAGTGTTCAATGTTTAAAAGCAAAGCAAGACAGGAAAAATGTGAGCATGTGATGTTTTTTGGATAGGTAACCAGCTAGCCTTCGACCTACTGTTGTGCATATGTTTGTACACATGGGAGATTTCCGCCCTGAATGAAATCCTCTCCAGTTTCTTTGGTGTGGCAGATGGAGGCTGCAGGTATTCTGACATCTCAATGTGAAATGAGTCAATAGGAAGAGGAAGCCCCTGTACTGGCATGAGAGTTTAATGTCGTGTGTGTGTGAGAGGTGTCGACATGCTTGATGATAATCACATGGTCATTGACTGGAGCTGGCTGTGGGATCAATAGAGCTGACACATGGCTGCCTCCAGGCCAGATCATAATCCTTCATCTGTCACTCATTTCTTCATACCTCACAGTGGAACCGGTGCCGAAAGAGCGGCCAGGATCGAGCTGCTCGAGCCTCCTGTCGTGACGCACGTTCAGGCTCTCTGAATTCAATGCTGCTATATTGGCATCGTACGGAGGAGGATGAGGGATTAGATCAAATTTAATTACTTTCTCCCACAAAGCCCCATATGTTGATGCCTTTCAAAACATACACCATCACACATGGGTGCGATAAACACGGTACTCTGCAGTGATCAAATTTACAACAAGTGTTTCTATTCCATCGGAGAGTTTCAGAAATAACCAAAGAATGTGATAATTAGTTCAGTAGTATTACTCGTGTTCGGGTCAATGATGTGGTGATTTGTTTGTTCGAATATATTAACAAATACATTCATATGAATAGAGACCTATTTTTTGAACATACACTCTAAAAAATGCTGGGTTAAAAACAACCCAAGTTGGGTTGAAAATGGACAAACCCAGCGATTGGGTTGTTTTAACCCAGCGGCTGGGTTAAATGTTTGCCCAACCTGCTGGGTAGTTTTATTTAACCCAAATATTGTTTAAAAATTACTGTATTTCTTTCTTAAAATGAACCCAAAATATGTTGGAAATTAACATTTATTAATATGTTTAATAAACAAACATTTATGCTCCTGGTGTGTGTTCACAGTGTGTGTGTTCACTGCTGTGTGTGTGCGCACTTGGATGGGTTAAATGCAGAGCACAAATTCCGAGTATGGGTCACCATACTTGGCCACATGTCACTTCACTTCACTTCACTTAATACTTTTTTGAATAATATTTAAACAATAAACATTTTTTAAATTGCTTATTAATAAATGCTCATCTTTTTGATTATTATTGTTGCCTCTAGTAATTATGAGTCTGATTTTTAATTTCCAACCTATTTTGGGTTCATTTTAAGCCAGACATATAGTAATTTGTAAACAATTGTTGGGTTAAATAAAACTACCCAGCAGGTTGGGCAAACATTTAACCCAACTGCTGGGTCAAAACAACCCAATCGCTGGGTTTGTCCATTTTCAACCCAACTTGGGTTGTTTTTAACCCAGCATTTTTTAGAGTGTAATATTTGAACATAATTTCAATATTATTTTCTCCAAAAATTTATATAAAGCCTATGTG
>RJVU01067793.1:13118376-13161709 GCA_003731715.1 Anabarilius grahami | reverse complement strand
ACACACACACACACACACACACACACACATACATATATATATATATATATATATATATATGTGTGTGTATTTATACATTATATATAAATATATATTTATATATAATGTAGGTTATATAATATATGTAATTTGTCATTGACCCATACTGGAGCAAACAAATTTGTCAAAAAAACAAACAAACAAAAAACATAAAGAAAAAGAATGTATGAAATATTTATGATGAAAAAATCCCTTAAAAAATCTATGTGGTTGAAAATGCACAGAGCAGAAAAAGGCTCTTCACCTCTTAACATTGAGCTATTGTCACATCAAAATCCACCATAAAACCTACATTAACCCACACATCTCACACCTCCAGTCACAAGAAGTCAGAAAAATCAAAAGATATGATTAGATGAGAGATGGTGAAAAAAACACAAAAAATGGTGCTACTGTAGGGCTGATGCTCAAAACGACACATTTCATGCAGAAATCAAGCCTATTCCCATGTTTGTCTTTTCCATCATTCAGCTCAGATAAAGCACAATGTCTCCTGCAGTCCTGAGCTGCCAGTAGACATAACCAGTACGTGGGAGATGACGACACGTTTGCGGTTTGCTTTTGATTAAACTAATCTCGCCTGAAGCTCCGTTTGTGTTTCCACTGTCAGGCAATGTAACGTTTTGCTCAACACACCAAAACACACTGAAAACATAAACACTTGTCATTTTACAACTGATAAGGAAGCTTTCTAGAGAATGGGTGCCATATTTATGTAGGAGCTCAGAAAACAATGTCAGTCAGGCAAGATTTATGTCCCCTACACTGGCAAAGATTGTCACAAACTGATGTATGTGAAATTAAACGAGTGCATCTAGTTTTACATTACAGTACATGTCTGGTCCAGTGATTCTTATACTAATTTGCATAAATACTATGAAAGCAGTGTAAGTAAAAAGTGATGTTCGCATTCCTATTCATCAGATGCCAGGAAATTAAGATTTACTGGCAATTAAATGTATTATAATGTACATAATAAGCAGTGTTACTTGAGTTTGAATCCAGCTTGCAACATTTTCTGATTATGATGATTATATATATATATATATATTTGAGATTACTTGAATAATTTTTGTTGCATTAACTGAAAATAAGCAGGTTTCTAGTTCTCAGCATGCTTTGCTTGGGATTGGAATGGAGAGCAAATGTTTGTATTATATAGTTTTTGAGAAAATGGGAATACATGTTAGTGTTAGTGTTCTATTATGTTTTTTAGGGGTTTTAAGGGGTTGCTATTATGCTTGAAGAGTGGTGCTTAGGTTGATAATGGGTACATACTGTTGTAATGACCAGTTAGCCAACCAAGCAAAACCAAGTACATTAAAGGTGCCGTAGAACGTGTTTTCAAAAGATGTAATATAAGTCTAAGGTGTCCCCTGAATGTGTCTGTGAAGTTTCAGCTCAAAATACCCCACAGATTTTTTAAATTCATTTTTTTAACTGCCTATTTTGGGGCATCATTAAATATGAGCCGATTCAGGCTGCGGCCCCTTTAAATTCTCGTGATCCCCGCCCCCGGAGCTCGCGCTTGCCTTAAACAGCATAAACAATGTTCACACAGCTAATATAACCCTCAAAATGGATCTTTACAAAGTGTTCGTCATGCAGTATGTCTAATCGCGTAAGTATGGTATTTATTTGGATGTTTACATTTGATTCTGAATGAGTTTGAGGCTGTGCTCCGTGGCTAAAGCTAACATTACACACTGTTGGAGAGATTTATAAAGAATGAAGTTGTGTTTATGCATTATACAGCCTGCAAGTGTTTAATAAATGAAAATAACGACAGTCTTGTCTCTGTGAATACAGTAAGAAATGATGGTAACTTTAACCACATTTAACAGTACATTAGCAACATGCTAACCAAACATTTAGAAAGACAATTTACAAATATCACTAAAAATATCATGATATCATGGATCATGTCAGTTATTATTGCTCTATCTGCCATTTTTCGCTGTTGTCCTTGCTTGCTTACCTGCATAAAGTCTGTTGATTCAGCTGTGCAGCTCCAGACGTTAATACTGCCTTGTGTAATGCCTTGAACATGAGCTGGCATATGCAAATATTAGGGGCGTACATATTAATGATCCCGACTGTTACGTAACAGTCGGTGTTATGTTGAGATTCGCCTGTTCTTCGGAGGTCTTTTAAACAAATGAGATTTATATAAGAAGGAGGAAACAATGGGGTTTGAGACTCACTGTATGTCATTTCCATGTACTGAACTCTTGTTATTCAACTATGCCAAGGTAAATTCAATTTTTAATTCTAGGGCACCTTTAACTTTGCTTTTTTCAAATATTGCATATAAAAAAAAGATATGTTTTGCATGCTAATGTCTGCCATTATATTGCTAGCTAGGTGTTAACCTGAAAAACTGTTGAACAGTAGGATGGATGGATGGATGGATGGATGGATGGATGGATGGATAGATGGATAGATGGAGAGATGGATAGATAGATAGATAGATAGATAGATAGATAGATAGATAGATGATAGATAGATAGATAGATAGATAGATAGATAGATAGATAGATAGATAGATAGATAGATAGATAGATAGATAGATAGATAGATAGATAATTTGCCCTGTGTAGTAAATTTGGCCCATAAACTTAAAGTTGATGACAGGCTCATTGAGTTTATGGCATGTGTCACAGTTTGAGTGTCTGTGAATGTCTTTACAAGCATATTTGCTCTTATTGGTCCCTAGAGCTATACCTGAGATCTATAGCTATTAGGAGGAGAAAATGGATCAATGCAGGAACGCCATGCAGAGGGAGACAAAATCAGTTCCTGGAAAGAAGCTTTCAGAGGGGTGTGGAAGGGCAGCCGGGCTTTCTGCCAGAGCAGTACGCCTTTGTGACCTCCATCTTAAACAGCCGTAGCGTGATGCTAATCCTGTGGGTGACAGGTGTTCTGCCAGGCCTAGAGGAAACCGACAGGTGGATGAGCGCTGGTCACTGGCGTGTGTAATATACAGCCTGTTGACTGAATGCAGGTGGAGAGAGAGTGTGGCGAGGTGAGCACACACTGACTCCAATGATTGGCACTGATTGGTTCTTCAAATTTATGAAAAGCAACCTTGGCAACAATGTGGTCATTTAAAGTAAGGAAATAGAAAGGTTGTCAATCATGAGCAGATTAAAATAATGCTGGTTAAGCTCCATCCACACACAGAATAGAATCAGCATTTTTTTTAAAGGCATGACATCAACATCTCTCATCATGGGGGTGGGGAAACAGATTCCGATAGCTGGATTGTTTGTCGTCAGATTTTGTTCCCACCATGTTTCTTACACAATAGCTGCTTTTCCACTGTCGGCCCAGTGCAAGCCAGGGCTAACAACGTGCCGTGCTGGGCTAATAGCCTCGGACCTCAAGCAACGAGGCCAAAATCAAGTTGCATTTCCACTGTTGGGCCAGTAGCCCCGCAGCACTTCCCTAAAACCTGCCCTTAACACGCCTCCACAGAACAACATCACATGACCTTTCACCAGCTGACTGAAAACTAGCTAGATCGCAAAATGAGCATGACAGAAGCTAATGTTTGGTCTACTTAAAGACTTAAGATTCCAACATCAATATTTGACCAATGTTTTACAATAAAAAAATGTTACAGTAACAGTATTTTTTTATTGTGTCAGGAGTGCACATCAGTCATGCTGAATCAAACTGGTTTTTACCATTTCACATAAAAAGAGAACACACCTATTCGGTTGCACCTGCTTCCATTTATTTACGATCACAACACATGAATGCACAAAACAACTCCATTAAGGCCTTTTTTAAGTCCAAAGGCTTACACATTTAGAAAAATCTTGATAAAATATCATATGTTTGCATCACATTTCTGAGCATTTCTATTAATTTTCCACGATATTATGCGATGATAGCGATGTGAGGAGGTTTGAGCGATCTCTCCCGTCTCAATGCAGTATACTGTTATTCTTTAAGCCAGGGCAACAGAGGGAGCTCACGAGCAGAATGTGAAAGATATGCGGATGCATTAGTCCGGTATCAACAAAGGCAAAGGGAAGGGACAGATAAAACATTAAACCAAATATAATCATGAGTTGTCTACGTTCCTCAAGCAGTATCTGGTATTTTCCATAAACGTGTGTATTTATTATCGCAATGATTAGCATAAGTAGCCTTTAGCATTGCAAATAACTATATTTCTGCCTCATACGGTGATCAGAATCCCCATAGGTTTGCAAGGAATTTATTTCAAAAACTTGCTGGTGCCTGAAAGTGAGTTGAGCTGAAAAGTGTTTAAAATGTCTTAAATGTTGATGTTAGCTCGTAGCCTGATATAATAACACGGGAAATGAGCAGCGGTGTTAACCATCTCCTGACTCAGGTAAACTCCGCCTCTGTTCATGACCACTCCTCAGGCCCCAGCTGGCCTGCTTTGGACCAAGGTATTCAGCGGGCTAAAAAACCCTGGCCGTTGGCCCCAAGGAAGCCCTGACGAGACCCGGTCAAGCCCCAGAAGTGACAGTGGAAACGCGACTGGCTCTGGCATGCACTGGCACGCTCGCCTTTGGCTCGACAGTGGAAACGCAGCTAATGAGGTACTAATATTTATCAAACTAAGGCTGTTTATGTGGCATCTATAGCCTTGTGGTCAGTACGCTGACATATAGTGTGTTTGTGTTTTGGATGACCCAAGTTCAAGTCCCAACTTGCTGACTTTTCCTGATCCCGTCCCTCTCACTCTCTCAGCCACTTTGCTTTCTGTCAACATACTGTCCTATCATAATAAAAGGCAAAAACACCAAAAAATAAACCTTTAAACTGATGCTGGTTCAGCTGCATCCACACACATAATAGAATCAGCATCTTTCAAGCCACTACATCAACATCTCTCATCATGGGGTTGGGGGAATGGATTCCGACAGCTGGATTGAATCCGTCAGATTCTGTTCACCCCAACTTTCTTACACAATGATGTTCTAATATTTATCAAAGTAAGGCTGGTTGGTTGGTGGCGATAGCCTTGGGGGCAGTGCGCCGACCTATAGTGCTTTGGGTGACCTGAGTTCAAGTCCTGACTTTTCCTGAATGTAAGTATATATCCTAAATTCTTATCTATCCATCAGACATGTACTACCCATTAGAAGTGACTGGAGTTTTATCTGACTCTCCATTTCCATCCTATTTCAGAAATACATTATGTCAAATTGTCAATGCAACCATTAAGACAAATTGCTAAATTTAATATTTATAGTTCAGACATAAAAAAATTGAGCATAAGTATATTTTGCTCCATATTTTTTATACGGCTGTCTACAGAACATCCTTTTAGCCAAAGACATCCAGCCGCTGTGACCATGTGGCCGTGTTGTTAATGTAAACTTTGTAGAGTTGCTAATCTAAACCATCGGCCCCATTCACGGCCTTTAATGGCCTGTAATGAGGGTCCATCTGAACTCGGAATGAGGGAAGGGCTTGACAGTCTAATTAGCTAATCATCTTCACACACCAATGCACAAATAAGCCAGCACTGCCCTGCATTCGTTATTTATGGTCCCAGACAGAAGCAGCATAAGGCCTGATCAATCTCTCACCGAGGCCGGTGGGAATAAAATATGAGGTGAGAGCCAAACTGACCTGTTATTTCCTCATCTGCTCATTTTGAGCGTGAATTAGCTGCTGTTCAATCTACACCAGGGGCGCAAATGACTCTGCGACCCACATTATTAAAAAGACATGCATATGATTGCCTTAATTGCGGAAAAAATGCGGTCTCGTGGGGTGTGCCTCAGCGTGATATAACCTGTAGTGTCACATGGTTAATGGATGCTATAATTAAATTAAAGTGATGGATGGCAAGGAACAGAGAGGAATTGCTGCAGATATCCTGCTGAATACATTCCGTCAGTCAAGTTTGGGAATATAAAGGGTTGTTTTTCTCAAGCTGATCCTTCCCGCCAGCTCACTGTGACTGCTGCTGTTTCAGTATGACCCTTTTGTTTTGTTTTAAAACTCATTCAAGGTGCACTTGCAACTCTTTGAGGAATACTATACCGTATTATTAGCCATTTTAACTTCTAAATGAGAATAGAATAGGCTGGTTGTTGAAAAGGAGCAAAGAAGAAATTGATTGTAACAGTGGTGAATTGGAAAAATCAATGTAATGGTTGCAACAATACATTTACTTTCACAGTGCTACTTAAATACAGTCCACAATAGGGTTGCACAGAATAGTTAATTAGTTCTGCCATCAGTCGAGGCACTGGGTCTGTATTGAAAAGTCGAATCATATTTGTGTTCTTGTTCTGTGTAGTGTTACTGCAGGAGATTTTTTTTTACTGTCCTCAAACTGCATCTGCATGTGTAGCTGCATGTCATTAGATTTAGATTAAATGGTTTTAATTTATATAAAAATGAATAGAATTTAGATATAAATAATGTTTTCACTCACTGGCCACTTTATCAGGTACACTTGTTCAGCTGCTCGTTAACGCAAATATCTAATCAGCCAATCACATGCCAGCAACTCAATGCATTTAGGCATGTAGACATGGTTAAGACGATCTGCTGAGGTTCAAACTGAGCATCAGAATGGGGAGGAAAGTTGATTTAAGAGACTTTGAATGTGGCATGTTTGTTGGTGCCAGATGGGCTGGTCTGAGTATTTCAGAAACTGCTGATCTACTGGGATTTTCAGGCACAACCATCTCTAGGGTTTACAGAGAATGGTTCGAAAAAAGATAAAATATCCAGTGAGCGGCAGTTCTGTGGGCCAAAAAGCCTTGTTTATGCCAGATTGGTGCGAGCTGATAGAAAGGCAACAGTGACTCAAATAACCACTCGTTACAACAGAGCTATGCAGAAGAGCATCTCTGAAATGCACAACATGTCGAACCTTGAAGCAGGGGGGCTACAGCAGCAGAAGACACACTGGGTGCCACTCCTGTCAGCTAAGAACAGGAAACTGAAGCTACAATTCACAAATTCTCACCAAAATGGGACAATAGAAGATTGGAAAAACATTGACTGGTTTGTTGAGTTTCGACTTCTGCTGTTACATTCAAATGGTAGGATCAAAATCTGGCGTAAACAACATGAAAGCATGGATCCATCCTGCCTTGTATCAATGGTTCAGGCTGCTGGTGGTGTAATGGTGAGGGGGATATTTTCTTGGCACACTTTGGGCCACATGAGCATTGTTTAATTCCACTCAGCCTACCTGAGTATTGTTGCTTCTGATAGCTACCTCCAGCAGGATAATGTGCCATGTCACAAAGCTCAAATCATCTCAAACTGGTTTCTTGAACCTCACAATGAATTCACTATACTCAAATGGCTTCCAGTCACCAGAACTCAATCCAATAGAGCATCTTTGGGATGTGGTGGAATCTGCCATGGTGCAAGCGCAACTGGCTTTTAAAGGGAATGGGAGATAAGACTCTGATTGGTTTATTGCACATTGCACCCAAAACACACCCATGACTCGTTAAGAGACTAGGTACAACCCTTTTGGACCATGTGCCTGGCACGCCGACTTTTTTTTTCCATAATTAAACTAGCAAAAGAGCATTCGGACACACCCTAAGTGCACCTGACAAGCAGTAGAAAGACTTGTTTGTTTTGACTTGTTTCTTTGAACTTGCACAGTAAACTTGGGTAAAATATTAAAAGCTTAAAAATGCTGCCTTCAGAGGATGCATTCCAAAGTAGGAATCCAATAGTTAGCTTCACTTCCTGTCTCCTGAGATACCTTCATCTGATCGAAGGCAGCATAGATATGTCCTTCACTGCCTTTGATATCCCACAATCCTGTGCATCCCATTCCGTTACAGTTGAAGAAAAAAATAAACTGAAAGTTGCAGTTGGTGGTCAGTTTGTGTGTAAATGTACGTTTTTGACCAACGTTTTCCACTTTTGATGTCATTTCTAGAAAGAAATTGCTATTGAAGTAATTAAATACTCGCTTAGTTATCACAAAAGCTCTCTCTGTTTTGTAGATCATTAAACCGTAACGCTGCCTCAGAAGTCTGTCCGAAATCAGTTGCGTGAGGTACCTTTGTGTGAAAATTTACACAAGTTAATCTACATATAATACATTTGTCAGCCTCTTAGCTTGTTGATAAAAACCAGCATATGCTGGTTAGGTGTGTTTTGAAGCATGGCAGCTGGTTTATGCTGGTCCTTAGTTGGTCATGAGCTGGTCCTGAGCTGGAGATGGTTGCTTAGGACCAGCACTTGACCAGCTTAAACCAGCTCATGACCAGCAAAAGACCAACTAATCACCAGCTTAAACCAGTTCTAACCTGCTTCCATGCTTCAAAATATACCTAATCAGCATATTCTGGGTTTTTTTTTTTTTTTCAACAAGGTAGCCCTAGACTACGACAATTCAATTAAGGTTTTCTAGATGCTGGTTTGTCTACACATATAAATATGATTAACCTTAAACCTGTCTGACATTGTAACACATCCAAAGTAGCTATGTTTCCTGCTAGTATGTATCTGAGAATTACCTGAGAGGATAAAATTTCTCTAGAGATATTTAAGTGATGTTTAGGTGACACAAATATTATTTCCCCCATCTGTCTTTTCATAATAAAAATGCCGCAGTGCATTAGTGTTGTCTTCTCGGGTTAGCCCTGCTGGAAACCCCAGAGGGAGCAGCCTGAGGGAGGCCTTGGCAGGACATCACGACTGGAAAATGTCCATGGAAGGAGTGTTGGTAGGCTGCGCACACAACGCTGCCGTATTGAAACAACAATGACTGACGGGAGAGCCAATGGGATTGTTAATGTGGCATATGAGATTGCTAAGAGGAAGCCGTGGGGAGGTATTACGCAAATCCAACAGTTCTCCAGCCATCTTAGCAAGGCTTCTGAGAGCATGGGAGCAGGAGCTCACATCAGCATGAATACAAATCATCTCAATAGTTCTGTGCAAGGATAGTCAAATGAGTGGGAGATAAAGAGATAGAAGAGAAAAGACAAGAGAGGACGTCTGTAGGGGGGTTGGGGACATGAAGAGGAAAGCAGGAATTAGGTGAGTGTTTGTTCAACAGTGTGTAGTCGGGATGGAACATGTGCTACAGCCGGGGCTCAGCTCCCCTGAAGTGCCATTCAAAACCGGCATGCTGCCCGGAATATATAGAGAACTGGAAGATAGAGGTTTAGAAACTGAGATGTAGAGCAAACTGAATCCCTTTGGTTTATAAAACAGAAAGATCAGACTCTGGACTCTGATTGGAAGAGCCACATCTGAAACTCGCCCACCTGACCACACATTATATGTTCTTAATATGCTCTTATAATGTAAAACTAATCCATATGAATTGAGAGTTAAAGGATTAGTTCACTTTCAAATAAAATTTTCCTGATAATTTACTCACCCCCATGTCATCCAAGATGTTCATGTCTTTCTTTCATCAGTCGAAAAGAAATTAAGGTTTTTGATAAAAACATTCTAGGATTTTTCTCCTTATAGTGGACTTCAATGGCCTCCAAATGGTTGATGGTCAAAATTATAGTTTCAGTGCAGCTTCAAAGGGCTTTAAAAGATACCAGACGAGGAATAAGCGTTTTATCTAGCGAAACGATCGGTCATTTTCGAAAAAAATTTAAATGTATATGCTTTATATAAACAAATGATCGCCTTCCACGTGTTTCCGCCAAAACCGCACTTTCGTATTCTTCAAAAAGCTTACGCTGTATGTCCTACGCCTTCCCTATTCTACTTACGGGAAAAAAATGGAACTGGCGCCGCGTTCACTCCGTAAGTAGAATAGGGAAGGCGTAGGACATACAGCGTGTGTTTGGAACTACATGAGGGTGAGTAATGACAGAATTTTCATCGTTATTATATATAATTAGTTATATATTAGTATTTGGCCTATACTGAATTACTTCAGAGATTTTTAGGATATTGCATTATGTATGTTGTGATGGCAATGGCCTATTCACAATGGGAGTTATGCATTCTGACTAGCATGTAAATTAGCTCAAGTTCACCCATGCATAATTGTCTGAACAAATGAAAGTCAGTGTATTGTTAATATCTGAATATGCTGAATATTGTTGACTAAATTGCAAAAAGTTTTTTTAAGCCTTTTTGAACACAAATGGGACTTGTTAATGTTTCATTTTAAACTGAAGACGTCGACTGAAACTGTGATCATTCACAATAGCTGTTCATTAAATATCAGTGACAAAAACAAACTATGCTATCGGCATGCTACCTTTCACCATGACCTAACATAGTTATATTGACTGATGAAAACTACACCACTGCTCAGCTATTCACCTGTTTTTAGCATGAAACATGGAAGAATGTGAAAGATTAAATATGAAAACATGCTTGAATCATCAATAAAGCCACCAGTGTTTTCCAGTTTCCAATTTCTTTTCCAATGTCTTTAAAATATCTTATTAGTGATTATACTGTAGTCGCAGCCAAACCTTTGACTAAACTTGGCTTATTTTTGGTGTGTTGTCTGAGCCAGAGTCTAATAATTTTAACATAAAGGAGCATTTTTTCTTTATGTTTTGTTTGAGAAGTTTTGCTGCTCATCCGGACAATTTCAGCAGTTCCCTGATGGTGGGTTTAGCTGGCATCTAAATCTCTTCACACGCCACTACACACAACCGAGATGAGACTGTCAATGGAAAGATGTTAGAACTGTGTTAAACGCAGCTGACAAAGTGTGTTGTCTGTGTGAGATGATGTGCATTGATCTGAAACTCTAATTTCATCTCAATGGCATCTCAATGCAGGACTTTTTTAGGCCATGTATAGCAGCATACTACAGTTTAAACAGTATATGCTGTATGTGCTGATATATGAGTTGGTTATAAACCCAGCGACTCTTTTAAAATTGAGTTTCTCCCTATTTTATTCAATGATGGAGTCCATCATCATTGGATGCAACACAATCTCATGGCAATCGTAACTATTGTACATTTATCGAATTGGTGGCTAATTCATACTATATGTGTTCGTCTGATCTGCTTATGCACCAGTGGCGGTTAGGTTTTTTTTCTAAAAATCATACATTCTCGGACGATTCACTTTGTACAAATTCATACGAAATTGCCAACTTGTAAAATAGTTATCTTTTCCCATTAGATTGAGTTGGATGGGTTTATATGTGCTTACCAGATCCAATGAATTTGAACTGAATAAAGATTTTCCCATGATTTTAACTGGAGTATCAATGTAGAGTAAATAAAACCTGCTTAAGAACACTTGCTAAAGGAACAGCTTTACCAAACATTTAAATTCTGTCATTATTTACTGTCATTGTTCCACAGACAAAAATAACAGCATAGAGGTTTTTAACGACACGAGGGTGAGTTAACAATGACAGAATCTTCATTTAATATTTTCCAGGCGGTTCTCTTAGCAAGCGTCTGTTGGGATTCAACCACTTAATATGTAAACTCACACACATAAACACTCTAGAAATGCATACTCTTGAAAACCAGTTTCTCATAAATTGGAAAGGCAAACATCTTTCCAAAACTGTTGCATTATGGGAAGGCCATTAATAGTTCCACAGAGCAAGCAATGGCAGGAGTCCACCTGTTGTAATTGCCTCAACATTTGTCAGCTATAATGATTTCAACAGGATTTAATTTGCTTCTCCAAAGAATTTTCCATTACATCCAATGAGCTAGATTATTGAGCCACTTTAGTTGTTTTATATTTGTTTTGTGAAAATGAATATGCTGCAAAACCACAGCATGGGAGACATTACGTCTGCAAGCAATATTTGGCATACTTTATGATGTATGTGCATAATATAGGATAACACAAATCACAAATCTTAAAATTAAAAAATAAATAAATAAATAAATAAAATTAAATATCCTCCATCAAAGGACAAGGAAAAAATCCAATGAAACAGTTTTTTAACCATTGGGTTTTTGGACAACTTCCATCTCAGAATAACTCTAAAAATTAACTAGTAGTGCTAGCCTCTGTTACACTGATGATACCATTTGCCAACATTTGTTATGGATCATTTTGAAAATATTAAAATAAACTGCTCAGTTATGTAGGCTTATATAATGCTCATAAAAATGTAGCTAGGAATAAAATTTAAACCAACCAGATTAGTATAGACAACATGTAAGATTTTATGCTTTTAAAAGTGTACTCTAAGCAGCNTTTTATTCTTATATTTTTATTGTTTACTTTTATTTAATTCCTTCATAGCTATAGTTATGTATATTCTCATCTGTGTTGTATTCTTTAATAATTGCACTGTCCATGGAGCGGACCTGACTCTCATTTCACTGCTGGTTATATATGCTCTATATAATTGTGCATGTGACAAATAAAACTCTTGAACTTATAGACTTCTAATTTGTGTAATTTTCCCATGTGTTGCTTTAATGGATAATGGTGTAAAATGTTTTTGAATCAAAGCATCTTGATGAGACCTCTATACCCCTCTGAGTTCATGAATAATTCAGTTTACAACCTTGAATGCAAATGAATGTGAATGATACCATGAGTTTCCATTTCATTTAATGTTCCATCTGGATGGGTTTTTGTTATATTGCAGCTTTTACATGTCATTACCAATAACCTTCCATGCTGTTATTGAAATGTAATATGAATTCCCTGCAAAATATTTGTCTAAATTTATCTAGCAATAACTGTTGATATTGTGATTCTTTGAGTGCAAGTGCATGCAGACGATCAGACACAATTCTTCATCTCCTGTTGATCTAATGGTCAATTACTGAGTCCGAATCTCCTCTTGGACTGTTTAAACCCGTCAGGCTGAGGTCCAATTATTCTGTCTGTCAGAAAACCACTGTGAGGGGTCCCTATTTCATTTAGAGCGGCTTTGAAGGTTCTTTTGATTATCCCATCATATTTTATCACAGATTAAAATCATTCAGCAAGAATTCAGTTCTTTCTTTCTGTGAGCCAAAAAAAAATCATATGCTGTGTCCGAAACCGAATTCTTCCCTTCCATATAGTAAATGAAAAAACAGTATGCCAAAAAAAAAAAAAAACAATAGGTGAAAATTTATGAATAGCAGTGAAGCAACACAACTGATGCTGGTAAATCCTGTGACAGTAACAACATGATGGATGTCGCACGTCCGAATTTCATTCATGCTACCCATATTCATATATATAGAACATACTTTTTTAACAGAAGCAAAGTACATTCAAATTCAAGCACCTACTCAGACAGTAAAGGATTTCGAATGCAGTGATAGTGTTATTTTTCTTCAAAGTCTTTCACTCAACATTTGAGACAAGTTCCTCAAAGCATCATAAAAGGGTATTTGAGGAGTTGACTCTAACTTTAATTTCTAAAATAAGGAATAAAAACGTCCATGGAGTATTGGGAAAACCTTTGTTGTAACCACCTGCAAAAAACATTCCACATGAAATGTCATGTCAGTGTTTTCATTAGAGCTCTGAAAGTATTGACAGAGAGGAAATGAAGAGTTCAGATGCAAAAGCCTCTAAGTGCCGTCTGAAATTTTCTTCTAAAATGAGCATTTTTATCAAGCTTGTATGTTTATGTTCAGTAATTTCACTTTAATGTCAATTAATAGGTCATTTTTATTCCCATTAAAGTGAATTAACTGAACATAAACATACGAGCTTGATAAAAATGCTCATTTTAGAAGAAAATTTCAGACGGCACTTAGAGGCTTTTGCATCTGAACTCTTCAAATGTTTAATATGTAGCTTTCAGTGCAGTGATAAAGCCATGTAACTCATAATTCTACTTCAGCTAGGCATATTCAATGGGGAATCCATTAGGAGTACAGTGATATATGACTGGATAATTATTTCTAGTTAAGCCAATATATAGTAATTTGCCTTTTCATTGAGTTTTTATTGTCTTTAACAGAAACCCATTTGTCAATCTTGAGCTAATATACTCTGTATATTTAAATACCCTGCTTTATATCAGCATAATGTGATTATCACGTTTTCACTAATCGTTAAAATTAAAAATGTGATGACCATTGTTAATATATATTTTAAAGGGGGCCTATTATGGCCCTTTTACAAGATGTGAAATAAGTCTCTGGTGTCTCCAGAATGTGTCTGTGAAGTTTCAGCTCAAAATCCCCCACAGATCATTTATTATAGCTTGTCAAATTTGCCCCTATTTTGGTGTGAGCAAAAACTAATTTTTGTGTGTGTCCCTTTAAATGCAAATGAGCTTCTGCTCCCGGCCCGCTTTCCAGAAGAGGGCGGAGCTTTAACAGTTCATGCTTCGGTTGCTCAACAACAACAAAGCTGGAGAATCTCACGCAGCCAAAATGAGGATTGTCAGTAACGGTGTTCAGCCTTACATTGTTCAAACGGAGTCGGACACTGATGGAGAGACTCAGGAAGAAGTTACAACTTTTAGAATAAAACTGGATGTTTCTGAATGGTTAGTGGATACATTTATGTAGTTGCTGTGGAGTTGATTCAACTCATCGACTAGCATGTGTCGTCATGTTAATCTTTTGTGCAAATCCAGCATTGAATTGACCCTCGTTTATGAAGCAGTCCGGCATAAAATGACGGCATGGCAACAACACTCTACTACAACAACTCTTCCTCTTCTCTAAGGCAGCCCAACATGACCTCAACACCTTTTTTGTGTGTTCTCGGGAGCAGGGTTTATGTCAATTTTAGGGTTAGGGATGTTACTAACCCAGGAAGTTGTAGTCCTTAAACAGCGAATGTAAAAGAAAATATCTCCCTAACTTTGAGCGTGGTAACTTTGCAGATGTTGTTTATGCTCAAACAGCAACATTACACACTAACTAATGTTAAAAAAGTTAAATCATAATCAACCACCCCTTTAATCAAATGTACCTGAATCTGTGCTTTTGAACAAATCGTTTGAGTGAATGATTCAATGATGTTTGGGCATTTCGTTTCACACTCTTTGATTAGCCACTTGTTCCAGTCTTTGGGTGTTGTTGGTGAACCAGGTTAAAAATTCATTATATTAGATTTCTATCTGGTATCTGCAGGGACCTGACATATCACCTGACCTTTTGTCCCCTACTGACCAAACTCTCAGTTTGTGACATAACACACTGCAGATGGAGAGAGTGAGCAGCATATTAATCAAGAAACTCAAACTAGCAGCCCATCCATCACAGTATGACAAATAACAGAGGAGGGAAGTACACAGGATCACAGCAAGACACAATCAGATGCTCTGCAGTACATTGCAGTATGATATTTCATATATGTGAACAGCTTTCCATTTACTTTTCTTAATCATTTTAACTAACAGTGTCTGTTAATGTTTAGGTGGTTGTCCACTGAAAAAGAACTGTAGTGCTTAATCACAACAATTTATAAGCAAATTATTAAAATGAGATTTTTAAGGAAATAAAGCTTATTACAGGTAGGGTTTTAGGGATGCATTAAAATCTACTTGCTTTTCGAATTAGCCTGTAAATAACGATTATTGTAATCCACAATCATTTATACAGCAGGCATTTGTTTATATTTGGTCCAAATGGTCCAAAACAATGAATAAGTCAAGCACAACCTGAAGCTCATGCTGGTGAAACTAGCTGCCCACTAGATGCATGTCAGATTTAAAAGGCACTTTACTGGAGACAGAAGAAATGGAGCTGAGAGGTGCTAAAGAGATGGAAATAGCATCTAGAAGAAATATTCTATTAATGCATTGCTTCATGTCTGTTTTCCTCCAATGTTTATCCTCTTATTTTCAATTTTTGGGTTTTATGTAATCCAGAGAAAAGTTATTACATTGGTGACAGGCTGATGCGATAACACGGCTTTGGAGAGTCAACATGCTGGACCAGAGCAAGAAAATTGTAATACTATTGATATGCAACAAACACAGCTGGGATATGCAGTTGAAGATCCCTGGCAGATAATAATAATAATCAGCTAACAAAATGTATTTATTTATTTACACACAGGCAAATGTTTTTTTTCAATGTCCTATAGGCAAAAAAAGGGGTGTTTTGAGTAATGTTTGAATACCATTGATTTGGCTTTTTTTATTTAAAAATAAAGTTCTGCAGTCACATGCGATTTCTTTCACTGCTGTTTACGTTCACAGACATAACTGACTGTGTTTGTGAACTTTGTGTGTTTTTGACAACGTTGTGTGTATTTGACAGTTTAAGTGCAATAAGACACAATAGAGAACTTAGTTTAATACTCACAGGATGCGCCATCTGACAGGCAGCTCTCAGATGACTGTGCTGAGAAACCCATATATCAGAAGCTTGAACTGTTATGGCTTTAAAACAAAAGCAAATAATAACTTTCATGATGAGAAAGAACTGCCATGTCACATGAGCGTGGCCTCGATAGAGATGAGAATAAGAACCAAACAGATGTTTTGTTAATTTTTTGGCAGAATATTCGAGGCACAAGCTGTACAGGCTCCACCCTCTTCTGGAAAGGGGTGGGGTGGGGAACAGCAGCTCATTTGCATTTAAAGATACATGCACGAAAACAGCATGTTTTTCCTTCCACTCAAAATGGGCATTTAAATGTGTAATAAATGATCTGTGGGGTATTTTGAGCTTGAAACTTAACAGACACATTCTGGAGACACCAGAGACTTATATTACATCTTGTAAAAACAGGCATAACAGGTCCTTAATATCCAGGACTGTGGCACGTGGCAGCAAATTTCCCTAAAAATAAATGTCCTCTACAGTGGACAAAAATTAATTGCTGTTCCCAAGTGAATCAATAAAAGTTCAGTCAAGAGATTGAATCGATATGTATTTATGATACTAATATAAGGAGCTTCAGTGTAAAGCAGTGACTCAGTCTGTTTACCAACAGCTCATGAACAGCCTATTTTTCTCCACCTTAGAGATCTGACTGAGGATGGTGGGAATATACAGTGCCAGGCACTGTTTTGGCTGCTTGTGCGGTGTAAATTCATGTTCAAGTGCTTCTGTTCATTTGGATATATGAAGGTTTCTGCAGGAGCGCATGAGTCTGAGGTGGTATTCGGCTAACCAGTCCACTGGTTTTATGAACCTCATTACACAGCGCTGTTTAGGTTCCATTGAATAGAAATATTGTCAATGCGAAAATGCACAAATCTGTGCCAGTGTAAATGCTTTCAATGGGATTTTCTCCTTAGAGCGGCTGCTATCAGTTTTATCTTCTCCAAGAATACACTCTGAGCTAATAATAGTTTCTTCACTTCAAGGCAATAATAGTGTTTTCCGAGGGGCCGTCCATGGATTTATTGACAGAGGAACATGAGCTGGTTCAATATGCCTGCTCTTGTGTGCTAAGCATCATGGGAAATAAGTTGCACAAACCAATGACTTCAATGCTGCAGATCTTTTTCTGTGGAGCATTTTTTGAGCATCAGCACTGCCATTTATTTTGCACGTAACTATCTGAAGTTTATTTATATATTGTATATTTAGGAGCAACAATGTGCCGAGTTGTGGGTTCATTTAAATCTAATTTTAGGCCAAACATTGCCATCATTTTTCCACTAAATAACTGCCCAGAGAAGTAATTAGTAGTCTAAAACAGTGAGTCTCGAGTTTTTTAAAACTAAAGTCCACTTGTTAACCACACGGGAAGAGAGCAACAGCTGGGCTGAGACAAGCACTGAAAAAACCTTTCAAGGCCAAACAGATTGCCTGCAGATCAATAATTACATCTTGTACAAACAAAGAGACCAGTAATCTGAGAAGCTGAGCTGCATCAATAACAAAGAGGAGAAATTTAAAAGCAGAGACACTGTTGTGGCGCTGCCGCCCTGGTAGACAGGGGACATTCAAAACCAGTTAGCAAAACACACTGTGTGACATTTCAGAAAATTGCATGTAAACAGTTTGTGGAAAGTGCACTTTGGGTGCCAAAAGAGTGCGGCAAAATACCCCTGAGCAAAAACGTAACAGCTGGACAAAAGATCAACCCGCTGGACATTAGCAGCGCAAATATGATTAATGTCCTTTTGTAAAGCTCAGGTAGACATCGTGTTGCAGCTTTTGAAAGTAGCTATCATAATAACAACATTAACTGTATGTGTTCAGTATAAGTTGAGCTCTACCGACAGCGTTTTTGGCATAATGGCCATTACTACAAAACAAAACAAAATAAAATGCACACTATTTAAATATAGCCACAAGACTAAGGTACTTTGAGCAACACACAGTGGTGGTGGTACTGAATGAAGACCCAAGTTTGGTTTGAAGACGAAAGGGCGTGTTAGTAATATGCACCTATAGGCGGGTGCACAAAGTGCGTACACACTACTTGTTACATGAGCAATAGCATGCTAAGGATAGCCATCTTTGTCTTTGTCCTTTAAACATCAGGCTGTCATCGCTTCGATGACAGCGCTAGTCAATGCATTGGTCAGTTGCATCTCGTAGGATGTTGTAATGACAACTTTCAGCCGATTTAAATATAAAAGTATTTGCGACTGACTGACTCACCTATAGAGACAGTCTTTGCTGTCATCTCATGGCGTATTAATGTAACTTTCACTGAAGTCGAAATCACGGACTCTCTCAATACCAAAAATACGGCAAATATAAAAAATATATAAAATAAAAATATAAAATATTATTTATTGAACAATAATATTTAAATTAACAACAATAGCCATTATAACAGTATAAGAAGTAAAATAGGAAATAAACATTTAACATTTAACTTAATATAGCCCTTAAAGGGTTAGTTCACCCAAAAATGAAAATTATGTCATTAATGACTCACCCTCATGTCGTTCCACACCTGTAAGACCTCCGTTCATCTTCGGAAACACAGTTTAAGATATTTTAGATTTAGTCCGAGAGCTTTCTGTCCCTCCATTGAAAATGTATGTACGGTAGACTGTCCATGTCCAGAAAGGAAATAAAAACATCATCAAAGTAGTCCATGTGACATCAGTGGGTTAGTTAGAAGCTTTTGAAGCATCTAAAATACATTTTGGTCCAAAAATAACAAAAACAACGACTTTATTCAGCATTGTCTTCTCTTCCGGGTCTGTGTATATCCACAATGATGCTGCTTCTTCTTCTTCTACGGCGGTTGGCATCCAGCTTATTGGTGCATTACCGCCCCCTTCTGCTCCGGACAGTGACGCTGATGACGTGTTATGTAGTGCGCCCGAGCTTCGTTTACAGTCTGAGTTTGGTATTGCTATATTTTTTTAAATGGTGCGTAGGTGTGCATGTCGCGGATGTCCTAATCGCCTCACTGTCCGGAGCAGAAGGGGGCGGTAATGCACCAATAAGCTGGATGCCAACCGCCGTAGAAGAAGAAGAAGCAGCATCATTGTGGATATACACAGACCCGGAAGAGAAGACAATGCTGAATAAAGTCGTAGTTTTTGTTATTTTTGGACCAAAATGTATTTTAGATGCTTCAAAAGCTTCTAACTAACCCATTGATGTCACATGGACTACTTTGATGATGTTTTTATTTCCTTTCTGGACATGAACAGTATACCGTACATACATTTTCAATGGAGGGACAGAAAGCTCTCGGACTAAATCTAAAATATCTTAAACCGTGTTCCGAAGATGAACGGAGGTCTTACGGGTTTGGAACGACATGAGGGTGAGTCATTAATGACATAATTTTCATTTTTGGGTGAACTAACCCTTTAAGCCAAATCTATTAGCTCTGGAACAAGTAATATATTATTAAGGCCAAAGATTGCTCGTTTGATATACCCAAAACGAATTACCTCATGTTAAACACTATCTACACAAGAACCAGCTGGCCGAGATGAAGCTGTTCTCAGCGGGTACATGAGCGCTGAACGGTCGCTGGCGGCCTGGAGCTCGCATCTCTAAAAGCATCTTAGCAAATTTTCAAATAGGCGCTATATTAACTTATAAATCGCATATCTGAGGTCTAAACAACTATTTTCTCGCCTAAAAATCTCTTAAAACAACATCCGCCATGACACTCGCTGTGAGAATGCTGACAGCGGAGTGATTCAAACAGTGAAACGGTTACTGTGTGATACTGGAAGAATATCGCATGGCTGGAAAGACCTCTCAGCCAATCAGATTCGAGAACCAGAAAGAACTATTGTATAGACACAAATATTTTTAATTATTAAAAATAAAAGGATTCCTCTCTGGAGAAGCGTTCAGTTTTTCCGCTTGCAAATTCTGCCATGGTGCAAGCGCACCTGGCTTTTAAAGGGAATGGGAGATCCGACTCTGATTGGTTTAGTGCATGTTACGCCCAAAACACACCCATGACTCATGAAGAGACTAGGTACAACCCTTTTGGACTAGCAAACCTAGCAAAATAGGATTCAGACATAGGGTTTACTGATGTCTTTTTATGTCATTGAATAAAATGTGAAAATATCTTGAGCTTCTCAGCATTCCCTTCTATAAATATGTTTGACTTCTTCACTGAGGTGCAAGAAACATTATCATGATTTTTGCAGAGTAACAGTTACATCTCTGCCTGATGTTCTCTGTATATTATGATCCTGGTTTGTCTTGCAGCCAATGACACCACAACATCCTGAGCAATAGTAATATCTATTAAAGAGAGATGAGTTTTTTACAACCTGAATGGAGATATTCTGCTGGAGGGTTTGTGTCTTTTGGCTTATTTATCTGGGCATCTGCACAGATCAGATTAGTTTAAATAACATTTGCCGCAGGCGATGTGAGAGTGCAAATATGCTAATGCACTAGCAAGAGCAAATTGTCCTTCTAACGCTAACCAGAGACAGAATTACAATTCGACTCGACAGATTGGATTGGAGGGCCATATCACGCACTATGGTTTCAGTGGTTATTGAACCTTTAGCGATGAGATGTAATCCAAACTATACTGATATTTCAATTAAATATTTGATTCTGGCCAATTGTCTACAGCGTGATTGTCACACAGAAAAAATGAACTGTTCATAACATTTTCAAAGACATGCAAATAAACAGAGCGATTCCATAACAGGGTCATTGCTAATATGCACAGGACACAAATATAATATATAATGTGTGGGCTCCCTCTTCACCACACACACACACACACACACACACACACACACACACACACACTGATCAAGCAGCAAAAAGCATTTTTTTTGGTTTACATGATGACTAAGATGTCTGTTGCTTCACTCAGTGAGCAAAAACTGTGCTATTGCCAGTACTGAGACCAGTCTCTTCTTACTTGCTCATTCTATACATTGTATATGCGTAGCAGTTACTAACATCTGTCTGTGCTCAAGGACAATGAAAGACGTTTCCATTAACACAGATCTGAGGGAAGGGTCAGTGCGCAGATGGCTAAGAGCTCTATCAGAGATTCCCAGCTGGATCACGTTGAAATTTCCCTCTAATTTTGAGAAACAAAGCAAATATATGATTAATTGAAACCATCAGTCCAGTAGTGATAAATTAATCTCCATATTGAATAGGATGATATTACAATGCACTTTAGGTTATTGTTATCATGTAATCTTAACAATTACTTTGATTATGACAAAATGAAAGTGAAGACATGAGTCCTGTAAGACCTAAGTCCTGACATTACACTTCTTGTTCGACACACAACAAAAGACTGATCGTGTTGTTATGCTTTCTGACATCCTCAGAAAGATTACTGTAAGGTTCCTTTTATAAAAAACCTGCTGTGGCGACCAGGGCGGGCGAGAGCCGTGAGGGAACGGCGCGAGGCCGGTGGCGCGAGAGGTAACGAGCCACACCTGGGAAGCGCACCGGCCTCGAGTCTCTCACGGAGGAGCTCCGGGGGCATAAAAGGAGGAGCGACGACAGTGAAGGACGAGAGAGGACCAGGCCTGGATATTATTTTATGTTTTATTATGTTTGTGTGGCCGGCAGACTTGTGCGAGGGTCTGCCGGCATTTCTTTCGTTTTGTTCTTTGTTTATTTTATATTAAAAGTTTGTGTTGAACGTTTGCCGGTTCCCGCCTCCTTCCCGTGTATACGAACTGTGTTACATTGGTGCCGAAACCCGGGAGGAAGGAGGGACATGCTGTCGGAGAGCCCTCGCTGCTGAGGGGGATCGCGGTGCTGCGGAGTTCGGGCAGCACGGGAGTAAAGACCGCGAGAGGCTGCCCGAGGCGGTGGTACTGGAGCCTTGTGAAAGGTGGGACGGAGACCCGGATGCCGTGCTCCTGGGACGAGGTGGGGTGGCTGCCGTCCTGGAGGGAGCGGAGGAGTGCCGTCGTCTGCCGTGGGCCGAAGCCTGCTACCGTCCGCCATGAAGGGGAGGAGCAGGGGACGGCGGACTCGCTGCCGGCTGCCCTCAACCGGAGGAGCCATTATTATGTTTGTGTGGCCGGCAGACGTCCGCGAGGGTCTGCCGGCATTACTTTCGTTTTGTTCTTTGTTTATTTTATATTAAAGTTTGTGTTGAACGTTTGCCGGTTCCCGCCTCCTTCTTCCGTGTATACGAACTGTGTTACACCTGCTTTTATTAAAAAGTGCTTTTTATGGAAAACACAACTGCTGTGTATTGCAAAGCGGTTTAGCTGAGTTGACCTTTTTAAAAAAATAGACACCTGAGGGTTTATTTAGTGTGTATTGGAGGTTTGGTATCACACTCTTTCAAACACTGTAAATATCTACATGCAAACTGCTCTAAAGAGGTTTTAGGATGTTGTGTGCGTGCATGTGGTCCTTATAAACCCTATGTTATGGGGACAAAATGTCCTCACAAAGATGGCAATATCCAAATCCTTGTCCTTGTGGGGACATTTTTGTTTCCCATGAAGAAAAACAGCTTACAAATCATACTAAGTGATGTTTTTTGAAAATGTAAAAATGCAGAAAGTTTTCTGTGATGTTCAGGGGGTAGAATATACAGTTTGCACAGTATAAAAATCATTATGTCTATGGAATGTCCCCATAAAACATGAAAACCCAGTGTGTGTGTGTGTGTTCTTGTATATATGGTTTATGTGGACACAAATGTGTATAATAACATGGGTATTACTTCCTGTGTCCTCATAAACCAAATGGCTTCAAAAAAAACATACTAAACAGTGTTTTTTTTTTTATTCAGAAAATGCAGACAGTTTCCTGTGATGGGTAGGTTTAGGGTTAGGGGTAGTGTAGAGGGATAAAATATACAGTTTGTACCGTATAAAAACCATTACGTCTATGGAGAATCCCCGTAAACCACATATATAAGTATGTGTGGGTGTGTTTGCTCGTTTTCTCACTTTATGGCTAAACTTTTAAAATATAAATGTGATACACCAAGGAAATGCATCCATGTGTTTTCATCACACAAAACTATCACTTTAGAAGAATAGTGCACGTTTTTTTGGAGCTCGATACCATGGATCCTAATTAACTTTCATTATGTTTACTTTCTCTTTTGTGTGTGTTCTGCAGAAGAAAGCAAGACATGCACAGGGAAGGAACATCATGAGGGTGAGTAAATTATTGCAATTTGTGGGTGAACTATTCCTTTAAAAAAAGCAGAGCTCTTGGGACCTAGTTTATTTTTAAGTTCTTGCCAAAGCAATACAAGACCTCTGTGAGTATTTACCCAGTCCAAAGTGGGTAAACACAAGTAAACACCATGAAAACATATGATGTTTGTTAAAAATGTATGACTTGTATAGTGCAACATAGATACAAATTGCTGAGAAACATATTTCTTCACAGTCGGCAAAGCAAGTTTCTCTTCTCTCTCTGTGTCCCTCTTCCTTTGGCTGAAGGTCATCTTGCATTGCACCTGGAAGACTGTGCTTGTTTGGTTTTTTTACTCTGACAGGGAACATCTGTGAGACTCAGACTGTCCCATTAGAAGCTTGTGGGTTGTCTTTGCTAACTGCATGCCTGTGGCAATCAAGTAGTAAATAGTTTATTTTGTTGCTGAAGGTTTATGCTGCAGGCAATTTGTAATTAAAGTGAAGAGCTCAGAATGAATCATCCAGATCTGAAGCCGAGACTGACACGAAGCAGGAAAACACGCCACGTCATCGCCAAACATCTAATCAGCACGCTCCGTCTCTCTGTTCACACGCTGAAAGCATCAAAGAGAATGTGTGTATTATCATATTGGCTTGTGTGGGTGAGAGTAATTATGTTCTACTGGACAGAATGGTGCTTTGTACATGAGATCTGGCAGCTGTGGTCTTTCAAAACCTGATTTGAAAGATGCCCGCGTTGTTTGTTCTCAGAATCTGGAGTCAGAAATGTTTGCCTCCCAGAATTGCTTAAAGCTGAAGTGTGTCTGCGGCACTACTAAAAGAATTACAAAATAATGAGTGTTTTCAAAAAGTTTTCCCAAACTCTGTGCCATTGTTTAGCCAAACAGATCTCACCCCGATGCCAATGTATAGTCGTGAAGTTCTGGTTGTGCAAATAATAGCTTATTTATAGTTCACAATCAGGCTTTTCACACTTGAAATAGTTAACCCTGGGTCATTCTTAGCCCTGGGTAAATGGAATCCTGGATTATCTTGCTTCATGTTTCACACTGCTCATAATTTACCTGCACTCTAAAAAAATGCTGGGTTGTTTCAACCCTCTATTTGGTTCAAATATGGACAAACCCAACCATTGGGTTAAAAATGTAATTAAAAAATGCAGTTGGGTTTGTCCATATTTGACTCAAATTTGGGTTGAAACAACCCAACATTTTTTAGAGAGCAGGTAAATTATGAGCAGTTATGAATATTCCAACAACCAAAGTCCCTTTAAAGCCGAGGACACACTTAACGATTGTAAGGCCGATTATGAATGTAAATTGATACTTATGACTGATCGCGCTCAAACGCGTCCAGTCGCGTTCAGTCTGCGATTACAGTCGGTGTTCAAATTCCATGTGTAAGTATTTAAATCGGCTTCAGTCGCAGGAAACAATCGGTATGTATGTTCAGTTCAGTCTTAGAATGTTTCAGCTAATCGTTAGGTGTGTCCCTGGCTTAAGACAAGTCATTTCACTCGGCGGCCATCTTTGAAACGCCTCTCATTTTTGCAAGTGCAGCTCCTATCTCTTTGAATGGGGAAACATTAAATTCTCCAAAGCTGTTCGCCAAGCTTACGATTAAATTTCATATTTGAAATCACCAATGAAATCTGACAACAACGGTCTCATTAATTTTGTTTCTAAACACTCGAATCATGACAAAAAAATTCATTTTTCAAGCTGGTCCAAGCTGATGCACATGCGCAGTCCTAAGCTTCTAATGGCAGCTGCAGTGACGCGATGACTTTATCAATCAGCGATTGGTTCTTTTATTTAGAAGGCGGGACTTATTCTGCCATATTGCATGTTGCACTTTCTCCCAATTCATAGTAATACGAGCGCACCGTCTTTCTGTATATAAAGTCTTTGATGCAACCTGTTTAGGCAAGGCAAGGCAAGGCAATTTTATTTGTATAGCACATTTCATACACAATGGTAATTCAAAGTGCTTTACATAAAGAAGAATAATAAAAATAGAACATAAGGAATAGAAATAACAGTAAAAACAGAATTTTGCTATCTGGATGGAAGAGCTAGGAAGTCTTAGGGAATTTTTTGTTGTTTTTGTTGTCCGTCAGAGTGGATCTAAACGGATCTATCCATCAGAGCGGATCTGAATGGATGTTCTTACATTTCACACACACACCGCTCTCACACAAACACAACATCCCCAAATCGCAGTTCTTCAACTCATTCCCTTACGACCTTAAGTCTTATGACCACTCAACGTTAAGTTACATTCTATCCTCCTTCCCTACATGCCAATTCTTTCTGCTTTCACCTTCTTTTCCTTCTGTCTGCTTCTTCTAGATTTCACTTTCTTCCTAATTCTCCCAGCTCTTTCAACCAGACAGCAATATTTAAAATGCATTAAAAGTCAGAAGTTTACATAAAGGCTTTAGCATTGTAGGTCCTCATATTGTACACATTCAGTAATATCAAGCTTTTCAGACTATAAATGAAATGTAAAAAGGTCTCTTCACTCAAATTGTCGTGTTGTATGTTGCCAAATCAAATTTTTCCCTCAAACACTGAAATATACTGTTTATACAATTGTGCTGTGTTTCCTTGATTGTCCAAAGCACATGAATATAAAGCACATAATTAGCTGTCTGTTGCTAAGCATATAGGTGTAAAATTCTAACACTGCATTGTTTGTAATCTGTAATCTGTGTACGTTTTGCAACACAACGCAGGGTTAAAGCAGCAAAAGTGGTGCTAACCTTGCTCCGGAGCAGGGTTTCATTACCCCAGGTAAAAAAGCTGCGTTGACCTCGCTTCTAAATTACAATGTTCCTTTATCTGGCATTATAGTGGGATTTAGAATGACGATAACCTGGGGTTATGTGCATTGTGAAAGGCCCTTTTGCATATTAAACTGGTATAAAATAAAGTTTTTTAACATAAAAAAAAATCACACACTTCAGCTTTAAAACATGTAGAGTGAAACCACTTAAAGGTTCAAACATCAAAGTACCATAGGAGTACAAGGCTAATAGCTGGACAAACAAACTTCACAGAATATTGTGTGAAGGAAGATAATTGCTTCATCTCTGATTACATTTCCAATGTTCCAAATGTAATATTAAACGGTAGTCTCCTCACAAACAAGCTGTCTACACTACAAACGAACAAACTTCACAAGTGTCTTGTTTTTGATCCTCTCTGTTTAAAAATGAGTTCCAAATGAAAACTCTTTTGTACTGAAAACTATAGTAAACATTGCCACCCATGAAACAATAAGGTTGAGTATGGTTGGCAATGTTCTCTTTCATTTTTGTTGTTGCGATGTAGAAATGCTAATTTTGCACAGATTTTTTTATATGTTTGAGCCTTTACTTCATTTACATAAATCCTTTAGTGAATTGGGTGCTAAAATAAATGGGCACAATCCAATCTTGGTAAATTCCCCTCTTTGTAAAAAGCACATTTAGCAGAAATTCAACATCAGTAACCCCAGGAAATATCATTCGGTGAGTCTCTCTGCGTAGGTCACACCATTTCTGTTATCTGTCATTCTGTCCTGTTTATAATGATTTGGGCAAGCCAGTGTAACACCGGTGCCAATGATCTACCTTTTCTTGAGCATGTAATTAGGAAGTACTATTTAGTTCTCTTCTCCAAGTAATCAGTCTAGCTGGGCTGACTGCCATTAGTCCAAACCTGGTCCTGTTCTAGAGTTAAAGATGAGAGAACAGCAACATTAATCGCCTAGACTGAAGCATCATGCATCGTCCAGGGGACATACCTGAAGCCCGAGGAGACAAATTAACCTTGTTTGGCAGTTTTAAACTCAAAACTTTGCATTGTGAACTTTCTAAAACATCTTACGAGCAGTGTTTTAGTATTCAGGTAATTAGCAATATTTTTTTCTATTTTGGAAAAAGGCTTATAATTCTGATTCTATATTTAAGAACATTGCAAATCATATTGCTTTCCAATTTGAATGGTGGGAACTGAAATTTACTGAATTGCAATTAAAAAAAAATCAGTCATTCCACAGGAACCAAAGTCCCTTTAAGACAAGTCATTTCACTCGACGGCCATCTTTGAAAAGCCTCTTGGGCATGCAAGTGCAGCTCCTATCTCTTTGAATGGGTAAACATCAAATTCTCCAAAGAATTATAAACTATAAAAAATAATAATAAACTAAAAAATCTGCTTGTTTGCTTTCTTAATTCAAATATAGGAATTTAAAAGACAATTTGAATTCATGTTTGAATAGTGCACAACCCTGCTTTTATATCTGTGGTGTAAATCAGACTGTCTTTTTTTTTCTTTTTTTTAATCTTAGAATCACACTTTAAAGTCCTTCAAACTTTACAGCTTCGTCATAACAACCTCCTGTCCCCAAAGTGGCATCTCTATTCTTGCAGTGACCTTTTGCTCTCAGACACAGAGCAAGTAATGGAACATTTCCCATAATGCCCCCACAGCTGCCGAACTGGACTTGACAAGATCTGTTACAAATGAAAGTGGCCAGTGAAGAGCACTGAGCTGAACAAGGTTACGACGCTGAGGAGACAGAGGACAAACATTTTATTATCTTTTGTCAACCTCAGAGGTGTTATTTATGCAATATAATCACACGAGTAAGAGTGCTGTTTGTTTACTGAATGTCAGCAGAGCAGTGATTCAGCCATAAGCACAATGTCGCTGTTAACAGTTCAATAAACAATATGTTAACATTGAGTAACTTACGTTTCAGACAAAATTTGTCGAGTTAGTTCAAGTGATTTACCGCCAACTAAATAGTTCCAAAGAAATGTGTTGATAAGCAGCGTAAAAATAAAAATAAAAAAAATTTTCCCCTTCATACTCAAAGCATCCCTGAATGAATCAGTGTTTTTGAACAAATTGGATGAGCGAATTATTCAATGACTCACTCACATAGACATCCATTTATATCACTCCTGACTGAATCAGTGTATTTGAACGAATCGGTTAAATAAATGAAAGACCTACTAGTGTAACTATGTAACTTGCAGTCAATGGAAAAATCCCCACCACGAATGCACAGTAGTGATGAGAAGTGATTCATTTCCATGAACCAGTTCTTTCAGACGGTTCGTTTCAATGAACCAGTTCAAAAATCCAATTCGTTGGTTGCTTTATATCATCGCGTAAACTGACAGGCTCTGTCCCAAATGGCACACTTCATACACTTACAGTCTTGTGGACTTAAAATGGCCGCCGGGGGCATGTGATCGTGAAGTTTATGAGACTGTAGGTGTCATTTTATTTTTCAGAAGTGTGCTCGCAAGCGCCCCCCTTTGTGATCGATATTTTCCCTTCATGTGCACTTTTGCCAAGCACGTACTGAAGCGAGCTCCACCTCTCAGTACTAAATTGAGTTATTTTTTACCGCTTATTGCACTTAAACAGTAAAATACACACAAAATATCAAATATCAAAATGCTGGTCTTGGCGAGTATTCACGTAAACACAGTCAGTTGTTTTAAGTGAACATAAACAGTTGAGGGGAAAAAACGCATGTGTAACAGTATATTGGATCTGTGCGTCAGGTCTTAAAGTGACAGCAGCCTAATATACCTGCTGCCAAATTATGAGATAATATTAAAAAATATCTATATGGTAGTTTTTCCTCATGGTATCGATGTCAAAATTATAGCCAGTGAAAATGCTGAGTGGCTAGTAACTTTGGAAAATCACTAGCCACAGTGGCTGGTGAACAAAAAAGTTAATGTCAAGCCTTGGTGATAATTAATAATGACATAATTTTCACTTCTTGGTGAACTATTCCTTTAAACACCATCTGAGTTTCTTGATCTGGTAGATGCGAGTATGAGGTATGTTTTTCTGCCATGTTTGAAATGACGAGGGACAAAGCAATGAGGACAGAAAGCCCTCAAGGCATCAGGTTGATATCTCAATATACTGTACTCCGAATGTACTGAGTGTTTCTGTCAAGTTTCTGTCTGGCAGCCAGATGAAATTCAGATTTAATGCCACACTGCTATATATAATAGGTATTTTTTACTGCTATATATGGTATTTTTTAACAACATTGCAATGTGTTTCTAGTAACTACGCTGCAATCAACAACATATATTTAAAAATGAAGCTCTGATGAGGATATTTTTCTTATCCCTGACCACATACAGTTTTGCATGCGTGCATGACCTTCTTGTGTCTTATGTAGTTAAACAAAGTAACATTTTATCTCCCAGGCTGTCTAGCTGTAGATTTTTTATAAATCAATACTAATGATGAAATCCCTTGGTAGTGCCAATATTTTTTTTCCAATTGTGAATAATCACTCGTCATCTAGTAGGTGATTTGAAAGATATGAGAACACAATGACACTGCGCATAAGCGGTTATAAGGTTATTTTTCTTTCATGCATGTAAATCAAGTATATAGGCAGCATTTGATGTTAGACATTGATTCTGCCATTAGTAAATTCAAAACATCAATTCAGCCTGATAGAACATGCTGCAGTGCAAGAAAACAAGGCAAGAAAGCAATAAGTCGGCATTGCATATGCAGAATGTGGGAAATGTTATTCTCTGTGTACAGGGCTGGTCATAAATATGTTGTTGAAGGACTGTGCTGTTACTGCGATTGTAAACAAGCTGTCTTTTTGAGCTATATTGTGGAAAACATGATTTTTCTTGCCCTTTTAAAATGTGCTTTAAAAAACAAACAAAAAAGTAAATAAGTTTGAGCGAAATGGATTTTTTTTTTTTTTATTCATTTAAATATCTGCTACAAACGGAATCTTGTTTCCACCATGAAATAAAAAATTATAACCTTGTAATTGCAAGAAATAAACTCAGAATTGCAAGATATATACTCACAATTCTCACTTTTTTTCTCAGAGTTGCAAGATACAAACTCAAAATTGTGAGTTCTAAAGTCCAAATTGTGAGATAAAAATGTCACTTGCCTTTTTAAAATTTTTATTATTTTTTTTTTTTATTCCGTGATGGAAACAAGCTTCCGTAGTTACCAACCTTGACTAGTAGGCCTACTAAATGTGGACTTTTGGGTAGAATAAAGCAATAAGCCCCAAGAAGCCGTGGTTTACAGTGAACTTATAACAGCTAAGGGGCGTTGTTAGGCACGACGTGGAGCCTAAAACCCTCTTAGCTGTTATAAATTCACTGTAAACCACGGCTTCACGGAGCTTATTGCTTTTATAAAACGGTTACCACACAATACAAATTTATTAAAGCCAAAAAATATGTATCAATGCAACTTTCATGAAGTAAAATCATTAAAAGCCTTCCTTCCGCTGGAAAAAAATAGTCCCTAACCGTGAACAGCAACAGAAGTTACATTTATTACGCCATTAGATGGCGGCAAAGACTGTTTTTATGAGCAGGTCACTCAGTCGCAAAGACTTTGTCAGCAGGGCTAAAAGGTCAGGATATTCAAACTGATTTTGTATTATGAACATAGAACTGACCTGAAGGAAAATGCTAAATCTGAATGCAGGTAATACACTCGGTCACTCAATATCTCTCTCACAATACTCTTCTACATAATGCAGTAAGCTTCAATTAACAAAATCAACAGAGAACAAACATATGTTTTCATTGCTAAGAGTGGTTGCTAAGACAGACGCAGCAACACACACACTCAGTGGTGCAACGATTATGTAATGCGGTCAGCTGTTTTCAGGAATTTTACGTTTTATAAATTACTACATAAGAGCAGGAAATACATATTCTGATAATTGTGTTTTACTGAAAGTTAAATTTATAATTAGCTGCAGCAGTACATCTTCAATATTTATGTATCCAGTGTTGTGTATAAATATGTAGCAATCCCATGATTCTCTTTGGTCAGCTAATCTCTTTAGTGTGTATTAGTCAAAGTATTTTAGTAATTAGTAATGCCCCCTCATAAGAGCTATCTTCTCTGCTCGAGGCTGAGATGTTGGTGCTGTGAGTTTGATGCCAAGAAACTGTCTGTCTGTCAGAAGTGCCTCAGCATGGAGAAATGACACAAACTCATTGAAGAATGAAATGAGGAGATCTGTCAAGTGTCAAACCTGTTTGATGTTGTACATTTCCAATCCAGAGTAGGAGAATCACAACATGGGGTGAAAGAAACATCAAGGGCAAAAGAGGGAAAACATGGAGAAGACCGAGGATCATGGCGGTCAGATTTCATGAAAGCACATAAATAAATATTTCACCCAAAAATGAACATTGTGCAGTTTTCTAAGCCATATGGCTTTCTCTTTTCCTCAGTTGAAATCAAAAGGAGAATTTTTTTAATTCACTGATCATTTATTTTACCTGCAAGTACAATTAATAGTGACCAGAGCTTAGCAGAGCTTGTTAAACTTTAAACTATTATAGAAGTGCTCCATACAAGTCTTCTGAAGTTGTTTGATTGCTTTTTGTCAAAAGAAAGATGAAATTCGACCTAGCTCTCCTTGGTACGGAAGAGGATTAGGGTCAAGCAATAATAAAAAAATTAAACCATCTCGAGATTAAAATTGTTAAATTTCGAGAAAAAACTCGAGATAAAATGTTGAGAATAAACTCATTAAATTACGAGAAAAAACTAGTTAAATTTCAAGAAAAAAGTCGAGATAAATTGTTGAGAATAAACTCGTTAAATTACGAGAAAAAACTAGTTAAATTTCAAGAAAAAAGTCGAGATAAATTGTTGAGAATAAACTCGTTAAATTACGAGAAAAAAATAGTTAAATTTCAAGAAAAAAGTTGAGATAAATTGTTGAGAATCAACAGGTTCATTCAAAAGAAATGACTCATATGAATTCATTCATTCACATATCGAGCATTGCAATGCACCAAGGTACAGAAGAGGATTAGGGCCAAGCAATAATACAAAAATAAAACCATCTCAAGATTAAAGTTGTTAAATTTCGAGAAAAAACTCATTAAATTTCGAGAAAAAACTCGTTAAATTTCGAGAAAAAAGTTGAAATAAAATGTTGAGAATAAACTCGTTAAATTATGAGAAAAATTTCATAAAATTTCGAGAAAAAGTCGAGATAAAATGTTGAGAATAAAGTCATTAAATTACGAGAATAAACTCGTTAAATTACGAGAAAAAAGTCGAGATAAAATGTTGAGAATAAAGTCATTAAATTAACTAATTTATTCTCGTAATTTAACGAATTTGTTCTCATAATTTAACGACTTTTTTCTCGTAATTTAATGACTTTATTCTCAACATTTTATTTAGACTTTTTTCTCAAAATTTAATGCGTTTTTTCTCGAAATTTAACAACTTTAATCTCGAGATGGTTTTATTTTTGTATTATTGCTTGGCCCTAATCCTCTTCTGTACCTTGGTGCATTGCAATGCTCGATATTTGAATGAATGAATTCATATGAGTCATTTCTTTTGAATGAACCTGTTGATTCTGTTCACAAAACTAGACTGAATGATTCATTCAAAAAAATCGACTCATCTGGATCTTGTGATCTGGTCATAGTGGTTAACATCGAAGACTTCAATTTCGATCGTATGGTTTTAGAAGAGTTGAAACATAGCACACAGGTCTTGTGGACGACTTTTTTTTAATGATGCTTTCGCATCCTTTCTGAAGGATTTTGTGTTTGGAACGAAATTCAGGTGAATGAACAATGACAGTATTTAAATTTTTTCTCAGAACTATTCCTTTAATGTTGTACCATTTGTCACCTAAAGAAAAAAAGGATGGATGTTTTTTTTTTTTTTTTGTGAATAATTTCTATCTCACTGAGGTTTGACAGTCTGGGTTGTGTGACGAAAAAAGGCTCTTGGCACGTATTGTGTGAGACATAATTTCTTGGTCGTAGCATGTTTTCTTCCCTCAATGATGTATGTATCCCAGATCATTGCAGGCTGATTTAAATTCCCAGCTTCCTTCCTCTTTGGATTCATTTCCATATTTCTCCTGCAGGGCCCCATATTGAAATCTGCCAAGCATTCTCTGAAGCAGTCTAGCTGAAAAAGGCTTAATTATTTTCTGCACCATTCTGTCCAGAACCTTGCAGCCAGCATCCAGCAGACATATTTTCAACCATCTCCTAGCTTCTTCATCTGTGTTCAAAAACAGCCTCGTTTAAATTCGTACCTGATTAGAAATGTATAAAGCACGGATGAAACATCTTCAGCTTCACAGTATGAAAACTCATATTTAATAGCAGAATTTGCTGTTGATATAGCTTTGATATAGTAAATGGAAGTTGTTTTATATGCTGCATTCACAGGTTTTGGGAACAATTTTTGCTTTGTATATTGTTATTTCTGCAATTTATCATTTAGTTACTCATTTTGGTTTTAGTCAGTCTTTACAAATAATAATAAAAAACACACTTATATATGTCTCAAACATTTCTATCACTATTGAATGGCTTTAATTCTTTCACACTGGTTTTATGAAAAGCTTTTTATTGTCTGCTGATGACTGCCGTGTGAATATATTGGCATTTGGCAGTGAGCTTCCAAAAGCTCTTCAATAAGTGTAACTGCATTTTTCTCTTCTGACTGACCATGCTTTCCTTCACTTCAAACAATAAGTGATGCATTTTTACCCCCGTGTTTCTGCGCTGGTAATTAGGGCCCGAGCACCGATGGTGTGAGGACCCTATTGGAATTGCTCCGTTTATTAGGGCCCGAGCACCGATNCTCCTGTATTCACTCGCTTACATGCATGTCGCCCACTGCTCGCTGTTTTCCTGAGGCCAACGGGTGGCGGTCAGCCCGGGTGCGAGGGCCCTTTCATCGCTGCTTGCAGCTTTAATTATTATTGAATCTCTCTGCCACAAAGGGAATGCATTTTGCTTTATGCTTCTGACACGAATTGCTACAACATGGCAATTTTGCTGTTATAAAAAACATTCCGCTGGTTCCTCAAACTATCAGTCTTAGAATGTCAAATCTAAACAAGACTAATGCAGCTCTGTTTAGTTCTCTAAACTTTGTGAGCGAGTTTAATAAGGTCAGAAAGATTACTTGCCAATGAATGTTATTCACTTTGAATGCTTTTACTTTCAGCCACAGTATTTCACCCAAAAATGAAATTATGCCACTATTATTTTTCTCTATATGGAAAAGAGATTTATTAAGATTTCCACAAAAATAAGAACTTTATTTTATGCTGCAGGCAAAATCTGTTGGGTTTAAAATGGACAAACCCAGCGATTGGGTTGTTTTGGCCCAGCAGTTGGGTTAAATGTTTGCCCAACCTGCTGGGTAGTTTTATTTAACCCAACAATTGTTTACAAATGACTATATGTCTGGCTTAAAATGAACCCAAAATAGGTTGGAAATTAAAAATCAGACTCATAATTACTAGAGGCAACAATAATAATCAAAAAGATGAGCATTTATTAATAAGCAATTTAATAAATGTTTATTGTTTAAATATTATTCAAAAAAGTATTAATAAATGTTTGTTTATTAAACATATTAATAAATGTTAATTTCCAACATATTTTGGGTTCATTTTAAGCAAGAAATACAGTAATTTTTAAACAATATTTGGGTTAAATAAAACTACCCAGCAGGTTGGGCAAACATTTAACCCAGCCGCTGGGTTTGTCCATTTTCAACCCAACTTGGGTTGTTTTTAACCCAGCATTTTTTAGACTGTACAGTTGTAAATATCACATTACATAGCATGAATACTGGCTGCATTACACTTATAAAGTTCTTGCATTTTAACATTTAGAAATATATCTTTATAACGTCTTCTTATAAAGGACTTCAGGTGCCATGTTGCTTAAAGGGATAGTTCACCCAAAAATGAAAATTCTGTCATCATTTCCTCACCCTCATTTCGTTCCAAACCCGTAAGACTTTCATTCATCTTCAGAACACAAATGAAGATATTTTTAGAGAAATCTGAGAGATTTCTGTTCCTCAGTAGACAGCTACGCAACTGACACTTTGACGCTTCAAAAAGTTAATAAAGAAATCGTAAAACTAATACATATTAATTAAGCGGTTTAGTACAAATTTTCTGAAGAGACTCGATGGCTTTATATGATGTGAATCATATCGCATCACGTTTGAGTGAATATTTGATAGAGCGTCACAGAGGAAACTTCCACACAATTTCAGAATGCTTGTGAAGTTCTGAACTGAACCTGTTTAAAATGCTATACCTCTACAAGTGCTGGAGAAATGAGCTTGACTTACTAGTATTACAGTGTTTACAATAAAAATGTTGAATGAATACAAATGTATTTATCTATCTATAAAAAGAGACTCAATCGCTTTATATGATGAACAGATTGAATTTAGGCTTTTATTCACATATAGACATTGATCAGCGAACAATAAACAGATGCTCAACTGAACCTGAATGACACATGAGAACAAACCTCATTGGTTCTTGCAGAAGATCAAACGTCTCGCGTAACACGAGAATGAACCTCATTGGTTCTCGCACATCAAGCAAACATGCTTGAGCTTCCGTTTACTACAACTTATGTCTGAGTTGATGAATGTTTATATGTGAATAAAAGCCTACATTTTTTAAATCTGTTCATCATATAAAGTGAATGAGTCTCTTCAGAAAATTTGGACTAAACCGCTCAATTCATATGGATTAGTTTTACAATCTCTTTATGAACTTTTTGAAGCATCAAAGTGGTAATTGCGTAGCTGTCAATGGAGAGACAGAAATCGCTCAGATTTCATAAAAAATATCTTCATTTGTGTTCTGAAGATGAAAAAAAGTCTTATGGGTTTAAAACGACATGAGGGTGAGTAATTGATAACAGAATTTTCATTTTAGATGCAATAATTCTGAGACATCTGATTGAGTCCCACGTGCCTCATTCAATATTCACAATACCAGCACCTTGTCATGATCAAAGAGTGTTGTAAATAATAACCTGCAGCACTGGGATATATGCTTTTCCAATTTGCTCAGTTTGTCTACTAGGTGGAACTCGCACAAGTCAATGTAGGACATGTCATGGTTGAAGTGAATATTTGATAGAGCGTCACAGAGAAAACGTCCACACAATTTCAGAATGCTTGTGAAGTTCTGAACTGAACCTGTTTAAAATGCTATACCTCTACAAGTGCGGGAAAAAAGAGCTTGACTTACTAGTATTACAGTGTTTGCATTAAAAATGTTCTGTATGAAAAGAATCGTTTAATACAAATCTATGTATCATCTATCTATCTATCTATCTATCTATCTATAGAGTGTTTGCTAAAAATATGCATCTTTGGAACATAGACATTTCTAGCATAGCATATTCTAGTATTGCTGATAAATACAAAATGAATAAATATATGAAGCAACCTCTTTGTTTTGGTCCTTAATGGGCCCCCTGAGAAAGCAGCGTATGGTCAGCCTCATCCTTGTGTGAATCACCTGTAAATGATAGATTAAACTAGCGTATGGAATAAAAATTGTACACGCATTCCCTATAGACAGAAGATTACTTTTCCTCTCCGCCTGAAAAAGTGCCAAGATTTGATTAATTAGTCATCGAAAGTGGCACATCTCCTGCTAGAGAGAGCGAAACCCCAGCCAAATGAGGCACTGACAAATGGGAGAGGTGACACAAAGCTCTAATTGGGGATTTGGTGAATATTTCAAGAGTCAGGGAGCCATTTGCCACCCTGCCAGACTGGCCATTACAGACCATAGCTAAGACACCCAGAGAAGCCAGAGACTTTTTTTTTTTTTTTACCTCACGCAGGCATACAGAAGGGGAAGAGTGAGGATTACCCGTTTACAGGCAACAACAAGGTTTTGATTTTAAATCAATGCTCTTGTTCTTTGTTTAGATTACCAGACAGAGTGCGTTTAGACAGCTTAAAGGATTGGAACCTTTATTTAACCCCACTCATTTCTCAAAACTCAGTATGTGATTTGTTGAAGCATCAACACAAATTGTTGCAGACAAATATTTTAGTGCCTTGCAGGGAAATAACAGTACAATTTTCTCCACAGAAAGCAAGATTTCAGCATGTGGGATTTCAGATGAGAAATGAATTTAGACATGATTCATAAATCACACACAAAACAATTGATCAAAAGAGCTGCTGTATGTATTCACTTGTGGTACTGAAAATGTGTATCAGTTTAAGAAATGTATTGCATAAAAATCAGATTGGATGAGCTTTCCACTCTAGTCAGATTTTACTTATGGTAACTCATAGACCAGGGGTGTCCAAACCCGGTCCTGGAGGGCCACTGTCCTGCAGAGTTTAGAGCCAACTTGCCTCAACACACCTGCCTGAAAGTTTCTAGTATGCCTAATTAGACATTGATTAGCTGGTTCAGGTATTATTTTTAAACTTTCTTTAGTGTGTAAAGTTGCTGTTTAAGCAAGAAAAAGGTCTGCAATGTTACAAAGCACTGTTTCTGAACTCCCTGAAATGCCTCGATTGTAGTCTAGGGTTCTTCCGTCACAAAATTCCTCATTTAAATAATTCCCGCCTTAAGGATACGCAAAAAAAAGGGGCGTGAGACCTGTTTGAGTTGTGCTAGTAGTGTGTTGAATCTCACGGTTATGGTCAGGGATGTGACATTTCTGAAACATGCTCGAAGTGGTTGGCCAATCACAACACACTGGTCCAGCTTGACCAATCAGAGTACGTTGCGCTTTTTGGAAGGAGGAGCTTCATAGAGACAGGAACTAAACAGGGGTGCGTTTCCCGTACAAAGACGAAACTCGCTGCTTCACTACCATGGTACGATGCATCGTTGAGCAAATCAATTAGCTAGTCACGACTGTTTACCGAAACTGTATAGTCGCAAACCTGTCGTTCAGCCATGTTGGTTAATCACGCAGGTGATGGAGTAATAACTTCTTTAAATGAATCCATTTGAGATCGAATTAATGCTAGATTTTTGCTATAAACTACAAACATGGCATCTGAGGACTACTTCTCGTTTCTCGTTGTTTTGCTTTATTTCCAGATTTAATCATAGGCTCGTTCTTACGTACTAGAGCACTTTCGCACATGCACACTCTTCAAAAAAATGTATTAAAATCTCGACAAACTAAAATATGTAAATTACATTTGTATGTATTTGAAATAAAAGATATATATTGTGCTTAATGTCAGATTGCTTATTTTTCTCAAGATGACGATTTATTAAGTCCACGTTATAAAAACAAGAAACTATGCTTCTAACCACACAAGTTTGCGATGCAGTTTGCGAACGTTCGTTTGAACTATGGTTTCGGGAAACATCAAATCGTTGAACTATGTTAGTAACGACTGAACTTGCGATGTTAGTTAGCTAACGATGCTTTTGGGAAACGCATCCCAGAGTGTCACTGACAGACTGAGAAGAGAGGTGCTGCAGCAATGTCAAATATGTGAAAAATAATGTGTTTTTTGAACATTCAAGCATGAAATCCTACTCTAGTAGACACAACATGAAGACTTTGTAAAAGGGAATAATATAGCATCTTTAATGTGCCAATGAAATATTTAATTGTTGGAAGAACAGTTTATTCAGAATATTATGTACTTTTTTTTTAATGTGGTCTCAGATGTTTGGCTCACACTGTATATGTCGTTTTGTTCTGACAGGCACATATGTAACCATGCAGTTATGAAACTCCAGTAAGTGGCACATTGCTTGTCGGGATTCTTTCTCACTCAATTTCCAGTGATTTTCCAGCTGTCTAACAGCTTCCTGAATGTCCATTTGTCAGCAAAGAGGGGTTGCTGTCCATTGATCCATTGTGTATCTCTCTATCCATTGTGTGTCATTTATGTATCCAGGGTGATTGCTGCTTGGAAATGTTCTTTGGTGAATTGGGATGTTTGATGGACCATTAGAGAGTGTGGATAAACGTCACAGACAGTAGACAGCAAAAATGATGGTTGATTCATCCATGGACTGGAATACGGGTCCATTAAGGTGAGCAGCAATAGAAAAAAAAATGGTTATATCAATGGTTTGTCAGCCTACATACTATGGGTGCTTTACAGGAAATGAAAGTGTATTCACTTGAGCTTCAAATAGCACACACACACACACACACACACTGGGCCAGTACATAAACGATTAAATAAATGTCTAACTTTGCTGAACTCTGCATGAAAAAATAACGCTTCTAGACTGAAAGGTTCAATCAATGTGCCAAATTTTAGACTTTACTAATCACACCGTCTGACCGTACAATCTATGTTCTACTGGGTTTCCCAGGCAGAAAAAAAATGAAAAATCGGTTTGAAGCAATTGGGACTATGCAACTTCACTGTTTAGCCTCTAATGACAGAAATGTATTAGACATAAGAGGGGTAAGCGCTAAAAAGCGCAAAAAGTGCACTTGTCTTGACTTCTTTCTTAAGCTATTAAAATTCAATTGAATGGTGTTTCATTAGCGTGTGCATTTCACCATTAATGTTACAACTATAAAATGGTCTGGGACAGATTGTCTTGCTTGCTTGCTCTGCATATGCAAATATTCGGCTGATGAATTGGCAACTGGCAAGAGCTGCACACAGATGCGAAACGGCAAAAGCACAGTCTGTTAAATGACCAATGCACTGTCAGCTAGAATAATACCAGCAGTCAGCCCCACAAAGCGTCTTCATTTTAAGGGACATTAAGTTGCAGGTCTTTAATTTATCACAGTATAACGAGGCTCATAAAAGGCCAGGGGTTTGGCTCCTCTTCTAGACTGTTGTAAATATTCAGAAATGTATGAATGCAACATATTAATCAGTGATGGAAATTATTCAAATTTAAAATGTTCTCCGGATTCTAATGGTTAGACGACGTCCAGTTAAACTCGCCGACTAAACTGAGTGAAATACTTTTGCCCATATGAATGCACAACATGAATGCATATGAACATCATTAATGAATGAGGGATGCACTGCCTCAGGTTATTTCAACGTCAATTATATATTCGTGGTATAATAAAACCTGTAAAATGGTACAGAGAAAAAAAAAACGGAGTTGGAACGATATGGGAGTGAGTAAATTATGACAAATTCTTCACATGGTGATGTCAACCACTTCTAAACCATGATTATCTATGAAAACAGGGTCATTTTTTTACTGTTAACATTAAAATGTATGTATAGTGCATATTGCTGTGTGGCCAGCCTATTTTTAAGATATAGTCAGAGTCATCTTTAGTAGCCTATTGACATTGCAGTTTGTTCAATACCGTCTGTATTCACTCTAATATCGATTAAAGTACTGAATGTCCACTAATTAGCATTGAGCAAACTGGAATTAGCCCTAACAGAGTCTGTTCTATCAAACAGCAGCTTGCTAAAGGTTTATCAGAATTTAGAAACATAAGCAGTTTTTTATTTGATGTTGAAATATTTATAGTGATGAAGAATTGACTTCTTTGAGATCCAGAAATTCATTTGTGTTGGCACACAAATCTGATTTGGTTAAAAAAGGTAATTGACCCTTCGCAAAGACCCGCCCCCCTTAGTTACTGTTGCTTTGTCCGACAAGCCGTGGCGCTGTCTCACCACACGCAGTGAAAAATACATTGCGGAGCGAAGAGGATACATGACAACATGTCGACAGACAAGACAAAGCAGGTTACTTATAATATTAAACAAAGTCCCAGCTTTCAAACTGTGTAGTTATTAAAGAAATTCAAACAATAAAAAACGTTTTCTGGCTCTTTAATATGTCGTGACCATGGTCGTGATGCGACTTTTTTATCTCACAATTCTAACTTTTTGTCTCGCAATTGACCCTTCGCAAAGAGTTTGATTGACAAGTGATCTAACCAATCAGAACGCCGAATCCGCCATTTTGTCCGACAAAGCAGTCAGGAGTTAGAATATTAACCTCGGTGGACTTAAACTTGAAAAATGGTGTATATTGACGTCTTTCCGCGTTTTAAACAACATTCCTTTTCATGTTCATTCATGTTTATTTGATGCTATAAATAAACTAGTAGGAAGAGATGATCGGTTCACGAGCCTCTTGAGCTGAGGCGCTACAGAAATCTGTCACGATACATTAAAGAGCCACAAAACTGTTTTTGTTGTTTGAATTTCTTAAAAAACTACACAGTTTGAAAGCTGGGACTTTGTTTAATATAATAAGTAACCTGCTTTGTCTTGTCTGTCGAGGTGTTGTCAGTATCCTCTTTGCTCCGCGATGTATTTTTCACTGTGTGTGGCGTGACAGCGCCACGGCTTGTCGGACAAAGCAACAGTAACTAAGGGGGGCGGGTCTTTGCGAAGGGTCAATTGCGAGTTTACATCTCACAATTGTTATAAAGTCAGAATTCTGAGCTGCCACAGAACTCACAATTAAGAGTTTATATCTCACAATTCTGAGGGGGAAAAAGCTAATTGCGAGATTTAAACTCACAATTGCGAGACAAAAAGTCAGAATTGCTTGTTTATATCTTACAATTCTGATTTTATTTCTTGCAAGTGCGGGTTTATATCCCCCAATTATGAGAAAAAAGTCAGAATTGTGAGATAAAAAGTCGCAGTTATCTTTTAAAAAAATTTTATTCCGCGGCGGAAACAAACTTCCATTGATCTGAGCTTTAAGAATGACTGTTTATATTTTGATGGCTGGATGGATGGATTTACTAGTCTGGTAATACTAGTAATAATTTATTCATAAAAATCTATTTAAAATACATTAACACACACACACACACACACACATATATATATATATCTATATAGAGAGAGATAAAAATTTATAGCAGATTTTAATGATTTTAAAGCCTTTTTGACATGGCAGGGCATCTGGAGAGAGCAGTGCTGTATTTGCATGTACGAATTCATGGGTTCATGCTGCCACAGGGCTAAAATGGAGCTTTTTTGAGACAGGGATTGGTATAAATGCAAGAGATACCAGACTTTAGATGCTTCATAAAATTGGCCACAGGTGCTGATGTATTTGCCCACTATCAAGCGGTCACTTCTAGAAGTAGAAGCAAATGTCTGGCTTGGGAGGAATAACACTCTGAAATCCACTGGTTTTGCCCAGCGGCTTTGCATATATCACTCTATGTGGTAGTTTTTTTTTTTTTTTTTTAATGTCTTGCCCATGTCTCTCTGCCTGCTGCTGATTATTATTTGTGTATGTAAAATGTATTTGTTACTTAGTGTGAAAAAAGAAAAAAAAAAACTCAGTACAAAGACCAAGATTAAGGAGGTAATCATACTCTGGAGATTCACCAGAGTAAAAAGTGTGACAGCAGTCTCACCTGTAAATACATTCATGATGTCCTCCTTTATCCAACTGTTCACAGTCATAGTGACTCAAAATAAACAAAACAAAATATGACTATAACAGTGATCCTTTCAAATCGAAGCAAATGCATCCTCTCAGCATGTGATATCACCCTAATATATTCATTTTCATATATTACAGATAAGTCTGGAAAGATATTAAACAGAGACTACTATCGGGGGGGAAAAAAACACTGTTTAGACTTTAAAATCATGTCTGGTGCAAAGAGAAAGAAATAAAGAGGGAGGGAGAGACAGATGAAAAAGAGAGAAAAAGTAAAAGATGCTTTTGCATAACCTGAAGATTCAGAAATGCTGTCTGCCTCTCCTGAAGTGAAACTCATCTGAAAGGCAGTGACACACAAAAAGAGTCTGTGAATTCATCTGTCCTGTTACATTCATATGAGTTACAGCAGATGTCCCACAGGTTCCCATGGCCAGGTTTCCTTTTCAAGGGTCATATCACACTTTTTTTCCCCCCAAGGTCCACATATAATAATGCGATTTAGTCCTACATGACCATTTTCTACCTTTTCTCTGATTTAACATCAATGAAAGAATAAAGAATACAGTTGTTTAATGGTGATATGTGTCCTTTTTTTTATGTAAAACACTTAAATTTATTGCTGAAAGTAAACTGTTTGTAGGTCAATATCCCAAGTGTAACACTGTGACTGTGTGGTACTTTCAAAACACTATTCTGTTTAAGTATCTT
>RJVU01067793.1:13099627-13118126 GCA_003731715.1 Anabarilius grahami | reverse complement strand
CCTATCCCTAAACCTAACCATCACAGGAAACATTCTGCATTTTTACATTTTCAAAAAAACATCATTTAGTATGTTTATTAATCCATTTCCCTCGTGGGGACCGCTGGCTGGGCCCCACAATGTAGGTGAACTCAGGTTTTTATTACATCGTGGGGCCATTTGGTCCCCACGATGTAATATAAACAAGAACACACACACACACACACACACACATGCATCTGAAGAACTAAAAACTGAAAGAAAGGAAAAACAGAATAATATTAAAAGTAAACACAACTATCTTGTCAAACAGGTGCTGAGTACTCAAGGAATCTAAACTCTCGCTCACATTATGACTTAATGCACACTTTCATTACCATTCAGATATACTTCCATCTGGAGTGGAAAAAGAGAAGATAAACAAAATCAATGAGTTTTTTTCAAGTCCAATTTCAAGTAAGTCCATAAAAATAGTGCAGTGTGTCAGTATGAAGGAATTACACTTTATTTAAATTGTCCACTTTAGACATTCTACTAACTGAAAAACAACTACATATCAACCACCTGTCATTAAAGGATTAGTTCACTTTTAAATAAACTTTTCCTGATAATTTACTCACCCCCATGTCATCCAAGCTGTTCATGTCTTTCTTTCTTCGGTCGAAAATAAATTAAGGTTTTTGATGAAAACATTCCAGGATTATTCTCCATATAGTAGACTTGAATGGGCACCAAACAGTTGAAGGTCATAATTAGTTTCACTGTAGCTTCAAATTGTTCAACACGTTCCCAGATGAGAAATAAGGGTCTTATCTAGTGAAACCATTGCTCATTTTCTGAAAAAAATTGAAAATTATATAAGTTTTAACCAGAAATCCTCATCTTGAACTAGCTCTCTTTTTCTTCTCCTCTATTAGAATTCCAGCAGTGTAGACGCTGCTAAGCGTAATACTGCCCTCCACAGGTCAAAGTTTGAACTAATTGTTATATACTATTGAACTAGCATATTGCATATAAAAATTAGTTCAAACTTTGGCCTGTGGAGGGCAGTATTACGCTTAGCAGCGTCTACACTCTAAAAAATGCTGGGTTAAAAAAACCCAAGCTGGGTAAAATATGGACAAACCCAGCAGGTTGGGTTAAAAGGCACCTATTATGCCCTCTTTCACATGATGTAATATAAGTCTCTGGTCTGGTCAAGTTTCAGCTTAAAATACCCCACAAATTTGCCCCTATTTGGGGGTGAGCAAAAACACGCCTTTTACTATATTACTATATTGCTGGCTAAAAAAATAAATCCAAAATTGGTTGAAAAAAATGGCTGGGTAAAAACAACCCAATCCCTGGTTTTGTCCATATTTAACCCAGCAGTTTTTAGAGTGTACACTGCTGGAATTCTAATAGAGGAGAAGAAGAAGAGAGCTAGTTCAAGATGAGGATTTCTGGTTAAAACTTATATAATTTTCAATTTTTTTCAGAAAATGAGCGATGGTTTCACTAGCCAAGACCCTTATTTCTCATCTGGGATCGTGTAGAACAATTTGAAGCTGCAGTGAAACTAATTTTGACCTTCAACTGTTTGGTGCCCATTCAAGTCTACTATAAGGAGAAAAATCCTGGAATGTTTTCTTCAAAAACTTGAATTTCTTTTCGACTGAAGAAAGAAAGACATGGACATCTTGGATGACATGGGGGTGAGTAAATTATCAGGAAAAGTTTATTTAAAAGTGAACTAATCCTTTAATTTGCAACTACATGTAAACTAACTCTCATTAGAGTATCAGTAGACAGTTAGGATAGAGTTAGTAGAATAAGCTGACATGTAGTTGCAAAGTTACTTATATTCACCACTACATTCAGAACAAAGCCCAAGTGTTCATTACCCCAGCTTTACATCCTTCTCAAACATCAATTTTGTCCTACCTCACAGAATACATGACAACAAAGCATTGTCATGATATCCGGTTGATCTGACTCTTTCGATCCCATAATTAGCCTCCCTGGGGAGCGACGTTGGCAGGCCGGTGGAGACGGACCATCTCAGCCCAGTCTCTTCTGGCATTATGAAGAGGTAAAACATCACTTGTGAGGTGTGTGGTTGGCCAAGTTTCATCTTCTATTCCAGTGATCTTTGGGCAGGGGAACTATCAGGAAAACAGTATCTCTGAAAGAAAGATTAGCAGAATGGGACAAGAGCGAGGGCTGTAGAAACAGCTCCACCGGGAGCTACACGTCTCAGTGCTTCAAAGCTTCATTTTGTCCAATGCTCGTGTACTCTTTTCAGCTTTATGTTGGCTACAAATCTGTGTGAAATGTTGTAACATTGCAATACAACCCAGTAAATATGGTAAAAGAGTAGTTTAAAATTCTGACATAATTTACTGTCCTTCATATCAGTCCACACCCGTACAACCTTTTTCTTTTATTTCCCAAGTTTTTCACAACAGTTAATCATGAAGTCTAAAAGTGTGATACGAAGTCAACTTTGTGTGTAAACAAAATGAACGATTTTAACATTGCTTTTCATATCCAAATGCAAATATATAATTAAAATGGGTTTTAACAGAACATGCATTTGCATTTCTTTTAGAAAAAGAAGCCAAAAAGACTCTATAGGCCTACATGCAAAACTTGATGTTCATTTCAATATTAAATAAATACATTTTAATTAATAATAAATGAGAGATTTAGCAGATGTTAGTCAAGTCTCAAAATCTGGCCCCTGTAAATGCAGTAGGTTTGAGCCAAGAAAATACTGGAGGATTTAAATATGCATGAAACTTTAATGAACTTACCACAGAAAAAAATAAAAAAAAATAAAAAAAAAATTCAAACATTCTCTCAAACCCCATGAGACGTTTTCTTGCTAAAGTCCAGTGTTTATTTTTCAGGCCAGGATTCCCCTTTATACTGCTAAGTTTAAAGGGGAAGTTCACCCAAAAATGAAAATTAATTTACTCACCCTCAAGTTGTTCCAAACCTGTATGAACCTGTCTTCTTTCTTTCACAAAGGACGATATTTTGAAGAATATGGGTAACCAAACAGTTGATGGACCCCATAGTCTTCCATAGTATGGGGGGGATACTATGGAAGTCAGAGGGGCTGTTTGGTTACTGACATTCTTCAAAATATCTTCTTTTGTGTTCAGCAGAAGAAAGAATTTAACACAGGTTTGGAACAACTTGAGGGTGAGTAAATTAATTTTAATTTTTGGTTATCACATCCACTGTTGAGGCAAAGTCACACAAGTTTTTGGTTGTGCATCGAGGGATTTATTTAGTAAATATAAAAATGTATCCACCTCAATTGAGTGCATACATTTTTTCTTTTGAGTAGATTCATACTGTCTTCTTAAGTTAAGTACTGTTTACAAAGTTTATTTTAGTCAGACAGGAGAGTTTGTTTACAAAACAACATAAGAAGCCTACAAGACACGTCACAGCAACATCATGTGACGCTTCTGACGAAGGCTACAGGAAGTAGCCGAAACTAGTAAAGCAGGTAAACAAACTCTCCTGTCTGACTAAAAGAAACTTTGTAAACAGTGCATACATTTTTTATGCACATATTTAGAATTTATATGCATCTTGACATTTGCATCCAATGTTTTTTTATGCGATATCCCAGAATGCACATAGGTAGATGGAAACAGCTATAGAGACACTTTTCAAGATCCAATCAATTCCTGCTGAGTAAAATAATGGCCAGTTTCATTTAGAAATATAGAACTAAAATGGGTTAAAGGGTTAGTTCACCCAAACATGAAATTTCTGTCACTAATTACTCACCCTCGATCGTCCCAAACCCGTAAGACCTTCGTTCATCTTCAGAACACAAATTAAGATATTTTTTGATGAACTCAGAGTTTTTTTAATCTCCCACAGAAAGCAACAAAATTGCCACATTCACGGTCCAGAAAAGTAGTAAAGACATTGTTAAAATAGTCAACGTGACTACAGTGGTTCAACCTTAATGTTATGAAGCGACAGGATTACTTTTTGTGTGCAAAAACAAAACAAAAATAACTACTTTATTCAACATTTTTTTCTCTACCCTGCCAGTCTCCTATGCAGTTTACATTGAAGTCCTTAGTTGGTCATGAGCTGGTTTAAGCTGGTCCTGAGCTGGAGCTAGTTGCTCAGGACCAGCTTATAACCAGCACTTGACCAGCTTAAACCAGCTCATGACCAACTAAGGAGTTTTTCAAAAGGGATGCCATGTCATGTTGACTTTATATTTTGAATTTGATAATAAATAATGTATTTGATCAAATACAACCACTGATGCAACAAATAGCCTCTATGTGGGAATGTGTTGGTGTACCAGAGAACTGCATACTGCAGCATTCTGTCCTTAGAACATTACAGTGTGAACTGAGGTCAATCAAACTAAAATTGTTTGGGTAAAATCTTATTTTTTGATATACTGTTCAAGAACACAAAAATTGAATTAATAATTCTATTGATTTTTTTCTGCCTTGAGTTCACAAAGTTTCCAGTGTTTCTTTTGCCACCTCTTCCCTTGACATAAAAATCTAAAATGGTGAATCATTATTTGGATAATATTATGAATTATTTGCGCTTTGGGTTAAGACATAAGATACAAGTTTTAGACTAAAAACTTTGATAAAGTTTTGGAGTACTTTATAAATATTTAAGCTTTTTTTTCCCCCACTTGCTTCCTTCCTGCTCTGCAAAAACCTCTCTGCTTTCAATTTATATGTAGAGTTTTCGGACAAAATGCAATTAGAAGGCAAGATTACCAAACTGTTGACGTTTGGCTTTCGTAAAAATTCCTGCATTAGTGCTGATTCAGTGGAAAAGTACAAATATATTTAGGATCATGGAGAAACACTTTGTTCTCACTTGTTTTCTCTTGTAGTCACCAGGTTTCCAGTGAAAAAAAAATTAATTAACTGACCTCTCGTGAGTCTGTTCCTTGTACATTTGTTTTGCAGGCTTCATACGGGGGATATTCCTTCTGCAGAGACAAAAATGAATGTTAGTCATCCTAGATAGACTAATTGTACATTTTCATGTAAAAGTTCATGAGTAATTTTATTTACTCACGTTTGTCACATTTCTGCCTTTAAACCCTCTGGAATGTCTTGCTGCATATACAGTTCCACACTTAAATATATATCAAGTTATCTCATCCACTTAATTGTGAACATAAGTGTGAACATCAGCCCAATGCTGATCATATTCCTTTTCTTGACAATAAGGCATTGTCGATTGAATGGTCTATAAGAGAACAATAAAATTAAATCTTATGAACAGTGCCAAACAGCTATCCTAGTTTTCCAATTATTAAATCCCCCATTGATAACCATGTGAACAGAATCCCTATTACTGTGATAATAAGCTTAGTTAAAAACTATAATGAAAAACGTAATAAGGGAAATGGCCTTTGGACTTAAGAGCAGCACTTTGACTTAAAGAGTCTATTAGATCATATAATCTGTTATTCAACTCATTGTACCAGCAGATAACCAGGCTTGATCCCTTTCAAGACATGCAAAGCCGTTCCTAAAAAACTACAAGCACATTTATATCCCAAAAGTTCAAAAATAGGCAAGTGTAAGGATTTGAGCGAGTTTGACAAGGGCCAAATTGTGATGGCTAGACGACTGGGTCAAAGCATCTCCAAAACTGCAGCTCTTGTGGGGTGTTCCCGGTCTGCAATGGTCAGTATCTATCAAAAGTGCTCCAAGGCTCACTGATGCACGTGGGGAGCGAAGGCTGGCCCGTGTGGTCCAATCCAACAGACGAGCTACTGTAGCTCAAAATGCTCAAGAAGTTAATACTGGTTCTGATAGAAAGGTGTCAGAATACACAGTGCATCACAGTTTGTTTCGTATGGAGCTGCATAGCCGCAGACCAGTCAGGGTGCCCATGCTGACCGCTGTCCACCGCCGAAAGAGCCAACAGTGGACACGTGAGTATCAGAACTGGACCACGGAGCAATGAAAGAAGGTGGCCTGGTCTGATGAATCACATTTTCTTTTACATCACAAGGATGTCCGGATGCATGTGCATCGATGGGGAACACATGGCACCAGGATGCACTATGGCAAGTGGAGGCAGTGTGATGCTTTGGGCAATGTTCTGCTGGGAAACCTTGGGTCCTGCCATCCATGTACATGTTACTTTGACACATACCACCTACCTAAGCATTGTTGCAGACCATGTACCCTTTCATGGAAACGGTATTCCCTGGTGGCTGTGGCCTCTTTCAGCAGGATAATGCTCCTGACACAAAGCAAAAATGGTTCAGGAATGGTTTGAGGAGCACAACGAGTTTGAGGTGTTGACTTGGCCTCCAAATTCCCCAGATATCAATCCAATCGAGCATCTGTGGGATGTGCTGAACAAACAAGTCCGATCCATGGAGGCTCCACCTCGCAACTTACAGGACTTAAAGGATCTCCTGCTAACATTTTGGTGTCAGATACCACAGCACACCTTCAGGGGTCTAGAGGAGTCCATGCCTCAATGGGTCAGGGCTGTTTTGGCAGCAAAAGGGGGACCAACATAATACTAGGAAGGTGGTCATAATGTTATGTCTGATCAATGTATATTTCAATCAAGTTGTAATTTTGTCAAATGTGAAAATATTATTTAACTGTGCGTATTTAGGATACATAAAATGAGGATACATAAAAAGAGTCCAAAAAAAGTAAAATATTATTTCCACACAAAATGAAAAATAAAATAAATTTGAGGCAGTTCATACAACACTCCATATGCATTTTGGCAGCATTTCATTTGAATAACCCGAGGCATTCCATGGCTTTATAACATTGCAAGACAAGGGAAAAAATCCTCTAGTCTTCTGGAGACAGTCTAGGCTGTATGCGAGTCAATTAGTTGTCCCTAGCATTCAAGAAAGCATTGTGCTCCTGTATTCCCATGTCAAAAGAAAAATCTATGGTCATGTCTTATCTCCATACTGCAGCACTGCTCTCATTTCCTATAAGCGAAACCAGTTTTAAAATGCTATTGTAAGACAGCTTTGAGTCATAAATGAAACCATTACTACACTGTGCCTGTTCAACTCAATGGGATCTATGATGTCCTGTGCCTTTCACTGCAGTGGAAATCAAGAGGATACAAATAACATGTATTCCATGTTCACAGCTCTTGAATACAGTACCTCTTTTTCAAAACCAAGTGAGCTTCCGACCTACACACCACTGAGCGCTCCTGACATGAAGACTGTAAAAATACCTAATGCATGCATCCTTCATAGAGAAGGCATTTTTAGAAATGACTAAATTCTCCCCCCACACACTTTTTGGAAAATAATCATTATATATATTTTTATTATTTTGCTTGGTCACAGGGTGGAGGAAAAAAAAATCAAGCTGACTCCATTAAACAAGCAAGCAAGCAATAAATGTTAATCCCACGACTACTACTCACCAACTGTTCCAACATCCGTTGTTCAGCAAATCAGGCAAACGTCACAGTGTGATCAATATTCATGACCAAAGTTGCGCCTGGCACAGCTTATGTGCTGAGCTGCTGACAGAAAGTAAACTTCCTGTGGCGAGAAGACAAGGACAACAAAAGAGAAGAAACAACATCTTTGACAAAAAACATGAACCTTTATATTCAGATGTTGCAACACGTTTTAGGCCTACTTATCAAACTTTTCGGACAATTCTTATTTTTGAGCTTTAAAATGGTAACTATGTGTCATAAATGTGATGAGAGGCTGTCAAGATTTATAATGTGTCACTACTTTTCAACACACCCGCTGAAATGTTCATTAAATACAGTTTAATAAAATAAAAATTAACAATATTCTGCCCTGAGTAGTCTCTGTGCTTTATGGTTACTAGCACTGTGTTGTTATTTTTAATATGTGTTAGTTGCACACATACACTACCGTTCAAATCTTTGGGGTCAGTATTTTTTTTTTAAAGAAATTAATACTTTTATTCAGCATTAGATTGATGAAAGTAGCAGTAAAGATCTTTATAAAGTTGCAAATTATTTATATTTCTAATAAATGCTGTTCTTTTGAACTTTCTATTCTACTAAAACAACACTAAAAAAAGTGTATCACAGTTTCCACAAAATATTAAGCAGCACAGCTGTTTTCAACATTGATAATAAGAAATTATTCTTGAGCATCAAATTAGCATATTTGAATGATTTCTGAAGGATCATGTGACACTGAAGACTGGAGTAATGATGCTGAAAATTCAGCTTTGATCACAGGAATAAATTACTTTGAGAAATATATCCAAATAGAAAACAGTTCTTTTAAATTTCAGAATACATTTCAGAATATTGCCGTTTTAATGTATTTTTGATCAAATAAATGCAGTCCCGTTGAGCAGAAGAGAACAAAAACAAAGACAATTCTTACTGACCCCAAACTTTTGAACAGAAGTCTACTTCTTTCTGTTACAAATCACAATTCCAATGATTTTTAATTTCTGTTAGGAGACAGCAAAGCTGCTTACTTGGTTCTAAAGCATAACTAGTCAGCGTCCAATTATTTTTATCCTGAAATCTCTCGCTGTAAAGTAACAGAATTGATAGCAAGCCCCTCAAATAATGCGAGCACCAGAAACTGCAGGGATCCTCATAGATGCCACAGTTGCTTCTACTTGCAGCATAGGCAGTAATTAAATTCTAATAATGATTTATGAATAAAAATCTAAGAAGGCCGAGGGCTGGAACACAATAAGGCAAAAATTGTCAGAGGCCACAGGAAAAAACTATTTACGCAGAGCCAAAGGGGCCACTCGTGATTAGATTTCATTGTGTATGAAAATTATTTTTTGTCAGTTTTTTCAATAGCTTTTCAAAATTCTTTCTTTAAAAAGCCACATATTTATTCACTTTTCACCTGTAATAAGTAACAATGGCAACAATGGCTTTCCACTCCTTTCATACACTGATTCACAAAGGTTCTCACTCTTGGATTTAGTAGCTGCAGAACTTCCACTCAACCTTCAAATAAAGATAAAACAAAAAGTCAGGAGAAAAATTCTCAGAGTTTCTCTGAGGTAGAGCAGAATAACTTCTCAGCTCGCCACACTCTTTAAAAGCTCATGCCATGCCGTCTCAAGAATTAGCTGCCATTTCACCTGCTTTTGATCTGTCAGCTAATTCGAATGCAGATCTGTAGCCAGTTGTGAGAAGGAGACTGACAGCACCATAATTAAACATTTTTACAGTGGGTCCTGCAGGTAGCCCTGTCTGTCACCATTTGATTGGGAAATTTGCTAAGAATGAATCATGCCCAATGATATTAATTTGCATGAGCTGTCAGTGTAGTTTTAGCACCTGATTCACTTAAAGAGATAGTTGGAATGAAAAATTCTGTTCACACCAAGGATGATAACTGTAACAATAAAGATACTGTTTTAAAAATCGCTCTAAATTTAAAGTCCCCCTATTATGGATTTTTTTAAATTACCTTTCACACAGTGTGTAATGTAGCTGTACGTGAATGCAAACAATCTGCAAAGTTGTAAAGCTGAAAGTGCATCATAAATAAAGTTATTGTCTCTCTAAAGAAAGAGTCGACTCCGAACCGCTTAAATTAGTCATTTGTAATTCGAATCCTATTTCCACGAAGTTCATACGTCACAATTTAATACATTTGCATAATGCCTGCATACGTTCTGCATGGACATCCTGCGAAAACTTGAACCCCTCTCAAACGCTGTAGCTCATTAGTGTGGATAACATGTCGACAAGACGCTGTGCTCTGCGCTGTGAAAATAAATTTGGTTTATTTTCACTTCAAAAGGATGAGGCTGTGAAGAATCCGTGGTTAAAGATGGGACAGTACCTGCTTTATTTGGACCAACTTGCTCCTCAGAATCACAAACTGTAAGTGCGATTAATTACTAATGTATATATTTTCTACTGGGTGTTCAAAATACATCGTTTTGTGTTTTAGCTATATTGTGTATGTCTCTGGCTAACCGGCTAACTCACATTATTACTGTCTTACTTAAATACTTCTGCTAATCAGCTGTGGCCCACTATTACCTTAAATTGTGTCCATTAATGCAGATTGTCATTTGTTCTCACTACTTTGAGTAATGATAAAGGATGGAGCAAGATTTGTTTTCCAAACTTTAAAGGTGCCATAGAATGGAAAATTGAAACGACCTTGGCATAGTTGAATAACAAGAGTTCAGTACATGGAAATGACATACAGTGAGTCTCAAACACCATTGTTTCCTCCTTCTTATGTAAATCTCATTTCTTTAAAAGACCTCCGAAGAACAGGCGAATCTCAACATAACACCGACTGTTACGTAACAGTCGGGATCATTAATATGTATGCCCTTAATATTTGCATATGCCAGCCCATGTTCAAGGCATTAGACAAGGGCAGGATGTCTGGATGCGCACAGCTGAATCATCAGACTAGGTAAGCAAGCAAGGACAATAGCGAAAAATGGCAGATGGAGCAATAATATCTGACATGATCCATGATATCATGATATTTTTAGTGATATTTGTAAATTGTCTTTCTAAATGTTTCGTTAGCATGTTGCTAATGTACTGTTAAATGTGGTTAAAGTTACCATTGTTTATTACTGTATTCACGGAGACAAGACTGTCGCTATTTTCATTTTTAAACACTTGGAGTCTGTATAATGCATAAACACATCTTCATTCTTTATAAATCTCTCCAACAGTGTGTAATGTTAGCTTTAGCCCGTTAGCCACGGAGCACAGCCTCAAACTCATTAAGAATCAAATGCAAACATCCAAATAAATACTATACTTACATGATCTGATGCATGCATGCAGCATGCATGACGAACACTATGTAAAGATCCATTTTGAGGGTTATATTAGCTGTGTGAACTTTGTTTATGCAATGTATATAGAGTCGAGAGCTCGGGGGCGGGGAGAACGAGGATTTAAAGGGTCAGCAGCCTGAATCGGCGCATTTCTAATGATGCCCCAAAATAGGCAGTTAAAAAAATTTATTTAAAAAAAATCTATGGGGTATTTTGAGCTGAAACTTCACAGACACATTCAGGGGACACCTTAGACTTATATTACATCTTGTAAAAAAAAACTTTCTAGGGCACCTTTAATGTTACATCTGTCATTCACTATAGTGCTGGGCACTGTTATTGATACAGTTAATAATACAGTTCCCACATGTGCACCGCAATAAATTAGACATATATACATCGGTGTGTTGATGGACATACACTTGTTAATGCTGATGTAGAGGAATTACAGTTGCAACATCTCATGATAACGTCAAACTGAGTAGCGTATCACTGAGAAACGTCATGCTCAAGTTGCTTCCAATATTTTATCATCAGACTCCCGCTCGGATTGATATGGTAAAATCGACGCAAATCGTTACTGTCTTTACAGTGTGTACAATCGCTGAGCTTTAGGAAGCTCCGGAGCTGTATGCTGTAGACCAATCACAACAGACTGGGCCATCTGGCCTATCAGAGCAGAGCAGGCTCACGAAAAGGAGGGATTTAGAGAGACTGATTCATCTGACGAGTCGTTTGAGAATCATTGAAAAATGTGGTGATGTGCAATGTATATTATAAGAAAATGAAAGTGTTTTTTGACCTTTGATGCATGTAAACCTGTTGTAGGAGACCTCCTGGACAGAATTAGGAACCTTTCAAATAGCATTATAGGGGCACTTTAAAGGAATAGTAGAGTCCTCAACACCACAGATAACTACACAGAGGAACAATATTGTTGGAATCACTTTCACAACGATTTTTTCCAGCTGATGAATGATAAAAACATTGACAGCCAATCAGAATCCATCATACTTTAAAGACCTCAACCATTTAAAGCATCAGAAAACTGCAGCGTGTGCTCATAATAAACAAAGATATTTGGTGTGGATGCTAATATCATTATAGTTATTGTTCCTGATGTAAACTGGCATTTACTCACCCTCAAGTCATTCCAAATCTGCAGAACACAAAAGACGATATTTTAAAGATAATTTGGTTTTGGAAAAAAACAGTGGTGTAAACTGTTTGAGTAAATGTAATTAGTTACTGTACTTAAGTATCTTTTTGGCTACTTTGTAGTTTTACTGAGAATCAAAGATATTAGTAAATTTACTCTCTACTTGACTACATTTTTGAAAAAGTATGTACTCTTTACACCAATAAATCTGTGATGAGTAATGCAATTCTCAATTACATTTTGCATGGCACCTAACCTTTTCTGCAGCAGTTTATTTCTGCTACAAAAGAAGGGATATCGCCATCTACAGGGCATTGAAGGTACTGTATCTTGTGCGTTTTGTGATGGCTCTCCTCACAAATCAACCATTTCTTGTTTTTCATTGGCATTACTTTTAAGGCAGGAACACACCAAGCTGACGGTCGGCCTAAGTTTCCTCAGTGTGTTCTGCACCGTCGGCTGAAGTTGGTCCTCGTCGGCTTTTTTTTGGGGCTGATTCGACATTTTGAATCGGCGTCGGAGCTCGTCGATCCGTCGGGCCATCTGATCATTCTGATTGGCTGTTCAGCTACTGCCACCTGCTGGTACGGAAAGGCATTTCATCTTATGCAGGCGCAGAACGGACGTGCTACTTGGCCATCGGCTGTCGAGCGTCGGTTTGGTGTGTCTGGCCAACTTTGGACCTTTGGACGTGAGCCAACCCCGCAGTCTGCTTTCGTCGCCACTAGTTCCCCAGTGTCGGCTTGTTGTGTTCCTGCCTTTAGGTGTTTGAGGACTAGAGCATCTTTGAGCCTACATTCAGTACGAGTAAAATACTTATAGTAAGTACTGTTAAAATCAGATATTCTAAGACTGTAACTCAAGTCGTATTGGTGACTTGTAACTTGTAATAGAGTCATTTTCGCTGTTATGTATCTGTACTTTTACTCAAGTATGGTTTTCGGTGACTCTTTACACCTCTGGAAAAAAAAAAACACTGAGACATTTTTCCAAAGATGTGCAGATGTTTAGTGAATTCACCCGAGAAGCTGTTATCACTGCTCTGTAAAAGGGAAATGACTTTCTCTTAATCAACACCTTCAATTTCTGACACATCTACTGATTCAAGATTCAAGATTCAAGATTCAAGAGTTTTATTTGTCACATNGTTGGAAACTTATCCTGGCTCTAAGATCGTCCATCTTATTCTCCAGAGACTGGACATTGGCGAGCAGAATGCTCGGTAGAGGAGGACTGTGAGCTCTTTTCCTCAGTCTGTTGCGAATCCCAGCGCGTTTCCCGCGGTGTTTCTTGGGAGTTTCTACTGTAGCACAAGAAACATTGTCTGGGCAGAAAAGGCTCAGTCAGATTGCTAGGATTTTTCGCCTGCACTCCTGCACAGCATTCCTAAGATCTCAACTATGCATCCTGAACAACACGCTTTTTTTTTTTCATTTTTGCATCTCCATGGTCCGTCGCACCCGTAACCCTGTCGTCCACCCGCCTTCCCTGCTGGGAGTACGTTAGTTCAAGGAGAAAACGTTTCAAAGAGGCTTCGACAGGAAGTGCATAGGAGCAGAACATTAATTGATTTGTTTGTAGCTAAACATTCTTTCCAGGCCTTGTGTGAAATTCCCCAACTCTCACGCTGACATCTCATTGTGCTCTCCATTTTTTCTACAGCCAGTCCCTCATGTGTCATACAAGGCGTACAGGAATCTGAAGAGTGGAGGGGGACTCGGACTCTCCTCTGGAAAGCTTTGAATTCTCAGTAGGTGTCTGCACACCAAAGACGTGTGGTGAATTCCCACTGAGAATGGAAGAGCACGATCTATGGTTATTTTCTATTCAATGACATGAATAGAACCACCACAGCATGCAACCTCATGATCATGGTGTGCAGTGTGCACTGGAAAAACAAGATGAGGTAAAGCTCTCAGGAAATGCTCTAAAAAATGCCCAGCCCATGCAGATGTGAAAATGCATTAAACAGCAAATATCAGCTTCAAAATAAATGGCTGAATAAAAATGCATTGGGGCATCGATCAGGCAGAAATGACAATTCTGTCATTATTTACTCACTGTTATATGCTGTTCCAAACCCATATGTTTTTCTTTCCTCTGTGGAACATAAAATGAAGATTTTTTTTTAATTATTTGCTTACAGCTATACAACAGAGACAAAGTGACAAAAGACTGTCAGAATAATTGCATTATAAAGGCTGAAATCTAAATATCTGGGTAAGTAAGATTTTTAAAAATGTTTCTATGCTCACCAAAGCTTTATTTATTTGATCAAAAATACAGTAAAAACATTTTACAATGTAAACATTTACATTTACATTTATGCATTTGGCAGACGCTTTTATCCAAAGCGACTTACATTGCATTATACTAGACATTTGTATCTGAGTATGTGCAATCCCTGGGATCGAACCCATGACCTTGGCATTGCTAGTGCCATGCTCTAACCACTGAGCTACAGGAAAGCTGTAAAATAACTCTTTTCTCTTTGAATATATATTTAAATGTACTTTATTCCTGTGATGGAAAAGATTGATTTTCAGCAGCCATTACTCCAAGTCTAGGTTTGTGCGTCACTCAGAACTGAAGTTTAATTGCTAATTTTAATTGTAAGTAGAATTAAAATTAATTACAATTTGAAATATATAACTGTCATTTGTAATTTTTTTCAAGAAAATCTTTGAATGTTGGAATGTCAAAGTCTTGTTCGAAAATTTAGAAAAAGTTTAAAACACATTTTCGAAGGTTTATAGGCCTTACAGACAGAATGATGATAGAACGATAGATAGAACGATAGATAGAACGATAGATAGATAGATAGATAGATAGATAGATAGATAGATAGATAGATAGATAGATAGAAAGATAGAAAGATAGATAGATAGATAGATAGATAGATAGATAGATAGATAGATAGATAGATAGATAGATAATTGTGGACTGTAGTGATTTAGGGTAGTAGTACTACCCTGCTGCTAATTACATACAGATTAAAACATTTAAATGTTCAAACAGAGAAATGAACACACTGAGAAACAAACACACCCCGGGCAGGGAAACAGTTTCACTCACTTCACACTATCTTCACACAGTCTGATTCAAATATATGACTTTCACACCAGCTTATTAGAAACCATATTTAAGAACAAGAGAAGCAAGGTGTTTTAAAATAATTATGTTTTTCTGTTTTTATTAATAGCAGTCTCACTAAGTTCACTGTACAGCTTTTTTTTTTTTACTGTTATACAACCTGTATTTTGTACCATATTGTACCATTTTACACAGCTAAACATACATTGGGTACGGAAAGTATTCAGACCCCCTTAAATTTTTCACTCTTTGTTATATTGCAGCCATTTGCTAAAATCATTTAAGTTCATTTTTTTCCTCATTAATGTACACACAGCACCCCATATTGACAGAAAAACACAGAATTGTTGACATTTTTGCAGATTTATTAAAAAAGAAAAACTGAATTATCACATGGTCCTAAGTATTCAGACCCTTTGCTCAGTATTTAGTAGAAGCACCCTTTTGATCTAATACAGCCATGAGTCTTTTTGGGAAAGATGCAACAAGTTTTTCACACCTGGATTTGGGGATCCTCTGCCATTCCTCCTTGCTGATCCTCTCCAGTTCTGTCAGGTTGGATGGTAAACGTTGGTGGACAGCCATTTTTAGGTCTCTCCAGAGATGGTCAATTGGGTTTAAGTCAGGGCTCTGGCTGGGCCATTCAAGAACAGTCACGGAGTTATTGTGAAGCCACTCCTTCGTTATTTTAGCTGTGTGCTTAGGGTCATTGTCTTGAAGGTAAACCTTTGGCCCAGTCTGAGGTCCTGAGCACTCTGGAGAAGGTTTTTGTCCAGGATATCCCTGTACTTGGCCGCATTCATCTTTCCCTCGATTGCAACCAGTCGTCCTGTCCCTGCAGCTGAAAAACACCCCCACAGCATGATCCTGCCACCACCATGCTTAACTTTTGGGACTGTGTTGGACAGGTGATGAGCAGTGCCTGGTTTTCTCCACACATACCGCTTAGAATTAAGGCCAAAAAGTTCTATCTTGGTCTCATCAGACCAGAGAATCTTATTTCTCACCATCTTGGAGTCCTTCAGGTGTTTTTTAGCAAACTCCATGCGGGCTTTCATGTGTCTTGCACTGAGAGGCTTCCGTCGGGCCACTCTGCCATAAAGCCCCGACTGGTGGAGGGCTGCAGTGATGGTTGACTTTCTACAACTTTCTCCCATCTCCCGACTGCATCTCTGGAGCTCAGCCACAGTGATCTTTGGGTTCTTCTTTACCTCTCTCACCAAGGCTCTTCTCCCCCGATAGCTCAGTTTGGCCGGATGGCCAGCTCTAGGAAGGGTTCTGGTCATCCCAAACGTCTTCCATTTAAGGATTATGGAGGCCACTGTGCTCTTAGGAACCTTAAGTGCAGCAGAATTTTTTTTTGTAACCATGGCCAGATCTGTGCCTTGCCACAATTCTGTCTCTGAGCTCTTCAGGCAGTTCCTTTGACCTCATGATTCTCATTTGCTCTGACATGCACTGTGAGCTGTAAGGTCTTATATAGACAGGTGTGTGGCTTTCCTAATCAAGTCCAATCAGTATAATCAAACACAGCTGGACTCAAATCAAGGTGTAGAACCATCTCATGGATGATCAGAAGAAATGGACAGCACCTGAGTTAAATATATGAGTGTCACAGCAAAGGGTCTGAATACTTAGGACCATGTGATATTTCAGTTTTCTTTTTTAATAAATCTGCAAAAATGTCAACAATTCTGTATTGTTCTGTAAATATGGGGTGCTGTGTGTACATTAATGAGGAAAAAAATGAACTTAAATGATTTTAGCAAATGGCTGCAATATAACAAAGAGTGAAAAATTTAAGGGGGGTCTGAATACTTTCACTGTACATTCCATTTTCCATTTTTACTATATCACCAAACATTTATGCAGTTAAGACTGATGAGTGTTATTGTCAGACTATGTTTTTATTTAATGCCAAAGTGCCTTCAACCAAATCAGATTTAAACCAGGAGACCCCATATAAGAACATTTCTTCCACAAAATTTCTTATGCTAACAGGTTATGCAGAGTACAGTACACTTATACGTTAGTCTAAACCTCCTTGACAAAGTGCATGGTGCACCTAGCACGTCTTATACATTATGAAGAGGGGTCACTCTTGAAAGCAAGGTACATTAGTTTGCTTTTAACTCAATTATGTTGTCTGAGAGACTTTTGTATAGTAAGAATCAAGTGGATTTATTTGCATTAGAACAAGGAAGGGAAAAGTAGCTTTGAAGACTGAGTGTTGTTTCAAGGTCTTATAAAGGACTTTTTCTTTCATGATAGAAAGATCGTGATGATGATTATTATATGAGACAAAGTCTCTTGCTTTAAGATCTTTAGGTTGTGGAAAGTATAGTCAAGATGGGCCAACATCATCAGACACAAACAATCACAGAATATTGTTGTTTTTGCCCACCTTTAAGAACAGCAGTGAATGGGAGATGCAGCTGAGAAAAGATAAAACATGGAGTTTGCAGATGTTTCTTGGATTTATGGATAGATGCTGGATATCTATCTAGATATTGGACTCTCTGTATAGAGACATCTATAAATAGACATTAATTTTCCACTGCAAATAAAACAAAAAATCAGATATACATCTTAAAACACATATGTAAATATTACAGAACTAGGCTTATCAAAGGAGGAGAAAACTTGATTTTTATCTTTTGCTGTTGACTTCAAAAGACCATGGATTCAGTCAAACAATGTTTGTGTCACTCTTTAACTTGGTAAATTGGACATTGATAGCTTGCAACACATGCTTAAAAATCATGAACAAAACTTAAGTAGATAAAGATGATACTATATAGACTACAATAAATATTGCAGCATAATAGGCTTACCTATTGTGTGCAAAATGGGCAATGAACCAAAATCAAGTAGGTCTCTTGCGCAGTGAAGAGTCCACTGAAAAATATCAGTAGTGTCTCTACTGCTCTCTTCAGGTCAGCCGTGGTACTACAGTGGCTTTGCAGCAGTCTCTGGCGCCACACAGTGGAAAGAAAAAAAAAAAACCTAGTATATTATTCACTTTTACCAAAGAACATAAAGAAAACAAAGCTCTATTTTATTTGCTATTTTTCTCCAGTGGGTTTCTCCACTTCCAATTTGATTCTTGCTAAACGGTTGCTTTAACACTAGAGAAAAAATCCATCTCTCATCTGAAAAGCAATTCCAGCATCCTTCTCAGACAAAAATAAAAGCAGTGAGATGATTGAAATGTAAAGAGGAGAGTCTCCACTGAGGTTATTCTGTGTTTTGGGGGCCACTGATGAAACAAATTACAAAAGACCTGGAGTTGAAAGCAGGTTCTAAATATAAAACCTTGATTATCATTATAAAACAAACAGATCTGACTGTGCATATAAAGTAAGAGATAATGTACAATCATGGTCATTATCGCAAAATTCACCAGATCTTATATCATCCTGAAGAGGTTTATTTTGCAAAAATGTCAGGCTTACTGTGCATTACACCATTAAATACACAG
>RJVU01067793.1:13085592-13099617 GCA_003731715.1 Anabarilius grahami | reverse complement strand
ATATATATATATATATATATATATATATATATATATATATATACATACATAAAATATTGAATTTTTTAAAAAGAGCAGTTTTATTTTAAAGAGCAGTAAATTAGATACCAAGCATACAGTTTAAAACACACAAAACTCTCTGTGTGTGTGTGTGTGTGTGTGTGTGTGTGTTTAAAACTGTATGCTTGGCATCTAATTTATTTCTATTCATAATAAAGTAATTTTTTATATTGCACTGTTATTTAGGTATGAGAAAATGAACAGGCGAAGTACTTCTGGAAACAAGGCTGCTGGAAATATTGGCTGTAACTATGTTACAAGCATTCTAGCTTTTTTCTTTCTGTATTGTAAACATCATTCAGCAATTTGCATTTTAATAGCTGTTTTTTGGACTTTTGCATATAATCATATTTCAGCAAAACCGAACAATCAGGTAATATATCTTGTCCTTTGAACATTGACATTAATCAAAACCATTATTTCCAGAGCAGATTAGCTTCATTTTGAGAAATGATGTTGGGTTATGTCCCATTTTTCCCTTGAATATAATAAACCATGGACACACATTCGGCAATTCAGTGTGCACACATACATATGCACTCACACCGCCATTTAGACCTCCAAGGCTGTCTCTCATCTCACTAAATGATTCTACAAATCTACTCTCTGCGGTCATGGAGCTAAACACTGAATAGTATTGCTTCAAGGTAATCCAATCAAAATGAGACGATACACCTCGAGTGGAATGTGTTACCGTTATTTGAGATAATGAAAGGGGACCAAGCATCTCCGGTGAGGAGATAAAATGCATTTTAGTGCCTCCTTTAACAAGAAGAAAATGGAAGTATTGATCTGTTCTGCCCCTGTGATTTCTGCTGTTGAGTGTTTGAACAGTGATATTTATGCAGGTGGTTCCAAAGACCCACTAGCTATGCAAGGTTGGAGAGAGAAGGACAGAGCAAAAAACAGCATAAATGGTCCCGACTGCAGCTTATTCTGGCCAAAAACTGCCCAAGTAGAGACAGGTAAGATCTCTCTGACCCCAAAAGGTCAACAATACCTGGAATAAAGTACCTGGTCACATTTAAATTCATTTCCTTGACAAAAGTATGCAATGTGTAATCTGAAAAAAAAAAAAAAAAAAAATCTAAAATACACAACAGTAAAAGCTATTATGCAAAATATCTGTTTACTTAGAATCACAGCTAAAGGGCCTGCATGCACAAACAACTCCATTGCATCTCCATCATTTTTATGTACTTTACACATTTTTGCACCATTTCTTAATATACACAGCTATACTGTGACATTTTGGCAATACACATTTTCATATGCCAATAAATCGCTGCTGAATGTTGAATGGGTGTGTGGGAGAAAAAGAGAGCGATAAAGAAAAAGGGGTTGGTTCTCATTTGCTGACTGACAGAGGAATATTAAACCGCATTTCATCTCCTCTTGGCTTTAATGAGGCTCACTAAAGATGCTCAGAGTAGAGGTCTTCATGGGTCCAAAAATTCGTCCAAAACCGACCCGGACCCCTATATTATTTTGAAAGTTGGACCCGGACCCGGATCCCTGCAGAACTGAGAAATGCCATAAATGTACTACTCGGAACCAACGCGGACCCGAACCCGGCTGGGAAAAGACAGACCCGACCGGACCGGATCAGCACATAGGTCTATTCCACAGCAAATGGTTATTAATAAGTCAATAAACAAGTTGCAAAGATAAAACGTTTTGTCTTACCTATAGTAGCCTTCTCCCTTGTACCTGACTGTGATGCACAATCCTCCTTGCCAAGAAAGTTCCATCCATGTTATTCCTCTCTTGCTGATTCAAATGCTTAATCCACTCATTCCAGCTTTAACCCTCTGGAGTCTGAGGCTGATTTGGGGCCTGGAGAAGTTTTGACATGCCTGACATTTGTGCTTTTTTCAGTTGTTCATAAACATATTAATGACACAAGTGTCATTACACTGTATTCAGCACAAACTAGGCTACCATAATATGTGAGGAACATGTATGTACATGTTTGTGTTTTTGAAGGAATAACATTTATGCGTGGTTATTGAAAAAACTAAAAACTTGAGTCACTGAAATAAGGCCAAAAAAAGTATAGTAAATCTGTGTTTACAATACTTTAGGGTATTGGAGGTTGTAGACTAGAGTTTTTGCTTCAAAATTATGTAAAAATTATGCTGACTACTCTTTCATTTATAACAATATATTGATTTAGTTTTTGTAAGACACTTTTTGCCAAGAAACACCGTATGCGTGGAGGCGTGAATCAGCATGAATAATGATGAATAATGGGTGATTTACACCTGAGAAGACAAAATAATTGCATAGTAATGAGCTGAAATGACTTGCATATTAATGAGGCATTTCAGTCAGGTAGGCTGTGAAAAAAACCTTCTGTGATGTCTCAAGCTCATCATGGTATATGAAACATACAGAAAAATATTATTACAATATAAAGTAATGGTTTTATATTATACTTTAAAATATAATGTATTTCTGTGATGCAAAGAGTCTGAATATAGGCTTTTAGTTTAAAAGCATGCACATTTGGAGAAATATTGGATTCTCATATGTTTATGACAATTTTCTATACAGAGGAGTTATATTTATTTAATATTCATTGTCATTACTATGAGCGCTGGTGTTTTCAATTCATACTTGCAGTCGGAGGGCGCTCTCTGTACATTTTTAGTCCACAAATTCATCTAAAGAAGAAGAGGCTATTGCATGAATGGTGTTTTCAATTCATACTGCAGCCGGAGGGCGCTAAAGAAACAAAAACTCATCTAAAATTCATCTATAGAAGAAAAGAAAACAGGAACTAACTGCATGTCTTCCAGAGGTCGCTAACCATGGCTTTTACATCCAGATAAACACTTTTCAAGACAATAAATACACGATTGAGACGATGTATGCATGTGTTGCCTCTGAATTTGCCTGTGAATAGCGCTGGCTCTGTGGGCGTGGCCGCATTAGTGGGTAATGAGCTGAATCACGGACTTCTGACATGGCTCTCTTTTCATACAGATTACATAAACACAGAATGTTTGTTTTCGATTTGACTTAAACGATTTAAAACCTGACATTTCAAAGTTTTTTTAGACAAAAGTGTCATTTTTTTGTGATTAGTATTCACTAAGTTACAGTTCATTTTCTGAGAACTATCAGATTGGAGTTCGTTCAGAGGGAGACGAGAGATCACGCATCATGTTAGTTTTCTTTATTTTACAAAAAGCACAACATTTTGTTTTTACTCTGAGTGTATACAAATAAAAGATATTCTATAGTTTCAATTGATTTGTTATGTCTCTATGACAAAAAATGACGGAGTATTTTAAGTCTGTTTTACTGCAATGTGAAAAAAACCTGCAAAACACGCTGGCGCGTTTTCAGACCTCAGAGAGTTAAAAGTCCACTTGCTGTCACGATGACAAATGCGACTTCGCAGTTTTGCATTTTGTTGTATCAAGTCAACTCATAATAAAATAATTCTGTTTGCCCTTTTGAACTAGGCCTATAATAATTGCTTGTTCAGTGACATGGCCGCTGACGTTAGCATTACTTATTTGCGATCATTTCTGCGCTCTGAGCCCAGTCTGACCAAAATTGATAAGACTGTATATTCATAAAAATAGAAGTGGGCTCGCTTGAGACTGCACATGCGTGTTAGCTGGAGCAATCTGAAACATAAGCCTCTAAATGCATTTGTGTGTCATAGAAAATATTCATGTGATAGCTCATCTCAGATTTTGTTACCAATTTGAAATATTTAAATGCAAGTGCGCAAGGCTGCAAGCAGTTTGAGATTTGAAGTTTGTTTGCATTAACTGCTTCTGATGGTTGGGTCGCTCTTTTTTTTTTACCTCATTTCCCAGCTCATACTTTGCAAGTTATGAAACTCAGTGCTGACTGACTCTGAACAAGGCTGGTTGATCTCATTCCAATTTGTTCAGGCATTACAGTAATAGATTGGGACCCAGCCTGGATGACCATTTAAGATATAGACCTGAATGGGTCCCGGGTCCTCTTTGTAGACCTCTAGCTCAGAGCAAAAACAGAGCAAGGTCACAGCCAGCTGACATGCGTGTTCAGGAAACCCCACCTGTCTCTTCCCATCACACTAAAGACTCCCTGTCCAAAAGATTTACCCTAACAAGCCCTTCAACATTCAGTTGAGACCCTTGGCATTGTCATGCATTCCAAATAAAATAAATAAGACTCTCTGCCTCTTTAAAGTTATAACAGGCTACAAAGTAACCATTCTGCTTTTTGTCTTAAGCCAGGACAACAACCTTAAATCATAAATTAGTAAATGTGGGGGGCCATGAAGGCAGTTGGGTTCTTTTAAATCACTAGCTGCATAAAATGTTACACAACCATTACTGAAACACCATATTAAGCCAGCAGTTATGTTCAACGTATCTTGTAAAAGGGTTCAAAATACCACAGGAAACCACATTGATATTAACTCAATTTATTGATTCAAGTTACATCGTACAAAGCACACCAGATTTATGCCATTTAGCACTGACATTAATCCAAGGTGCAGACCATGTATAAGACAGTCCACTAGCCCTTGACAGATGAAGAGTACCTTCCTGAAGAAGAGGAGCTCTGGGAAGGTCTAGAATAGCTCAAAGGTTTCTGGTCATAGGTGGAAGCATATCTACTTGAGACAACGGAGGTCGAGTCACTGGACTGACCAGAAAACATGCCTTGTGATGCTGCTTGGACATTTGAGCCTAAAGATGAAGTCACAGAGTCTGTGGGGTGTTGAACAGAAGCAAACCGACCAGGAGACATTTGTCTACGGATCACAGAGCTAAAACTCTGGCTACTCTGGGCCACAGAATCCACAGGAGGGCTCAAGGCTGGCATGACAGAAGCACTGGAAAACTGAGGGGTTTGAGGTGAAGAGCTGCTCTGAGATACTGCTGTACCAGAGGCCTGAAACCCTTGGCTCCATCTAGAGGCTGAAGGCAACAGGGACCCACTTGGAGTAGCCCAACTGTACACTGGCACTTTGGCAACCACAGCAGGTGCATACAGGCTAGAGGTACCTTGAAGCTGGAAAGATGAGCCATCAGTAAAGGTGCTTCCTGTCTGCGTGGGCACATGACTAGAGTCTGCCAGCTGAGTGTCAGTCCCACTCTGGGAACTTGACACATACGACTCAAAAGCACTCTGATCACTGGTAGATTGGCTGGAAACATCAAGGAGTGAGGAGCCATACTTGATATATGCAGGGGACCCAGGCCTGTACTGACTTGAGGCACTTTGAGACTGGCTGGACAAGCCACTATATCTACCACTTCTTTCCTGTGTGGAGGCAAATTGGCCAGGACTTGCGGCTGATGTAAGGGTAGAGAACCTACTGGGAGCCTTGGAGCCTTGAGATGAAGAGCTACTCTGTGATGTCGCTGTACCAGATGCCTGGAAGCCTTGAGACCAACTTGAAGGCTTCAATTGAGATGGCTGGCTCAGAGAGGAGGAAGATCCACCTGGAGGAGCCCAACTGTACACTGGCACTTTTGCAACCAAAGCAGCAGGGGTATACTGGCTTGAGGTACCTTGAAGCTGGAGAGAGGAGCCATGCTTTGCATATGCAGGGGACCCAGGCCTGTACTGACTTGTGGCCCTTTGAGACTGGCTGGACAAGCCACTATATTTACCACTTTCCTGTGTGGAGGCAAATTGGCCAGCACTTGCTGATGTAAGGGTAGAGAACCTACTGGGAGCCTTGGAGCCTTGAGATGAAGAGCTACTCTGTGATGTCGCTGTACCAGATGCCTGGAAGCCTTGAGACCAACTTGAAGGCTTCAATTGAGATGGCTGGCTCAGAGAGGAGGAATATCTACTTGGAGTCCGATTGTACACTGGCACTTTTGCAACCAAAGCAGCAGGGGCATATTGGCTAGAGGTACCTTGAAGTGGGAGAGAGGAGCCTTCAGTAAAGGTGCTTCCTGTCCATGTGGAGGCAAGTTGTCCAGGACTTGCTGAAGTAAGGGTAGAGAATCTACTGGGAGCCTTAAAACCTTGAGACAGAGAGCTACTCTGTGATGCTACTGGACCAGAGACTTGAAAACCTTGCGACAACCTAGAGGTGGAAGGCTGCCATTGAGACGGCTGGCTCGAAGAGTATCCACTTGGAGCAGCCTGACTAGAGGTACCTTGAAGCTGGAGGAAGGAGCCATCAGTAAAGGCGTTTCCTGTCTGTTTGGGCACAGAATGACTAGAGCCTGCCAGCTGAGTGCCAGCCCTACTCTGGGAGGTTGATGCATGCAGGTCAAAAGAGCTCTGATCACTAGTAGCATCAATGAATGAGGAACCATATTTTGCATAAGCAGGGGACCCAGGGCTATACTGACTTGAGGCACTTTGAGACCGGCTGGACAAGCCACTATATCTACCACTTTCCTGTGTGGAGGCAAATTGGCCAGGACTTACTGCTGATGTAATGGTAGAGAACCTACTGGGAGCCTTGGAGCCTTGAGATGAAGAGCTACTCTGTGTCGCAGTACCAGATGCCTGGAAACCTTGGAACCAACTTGAAGGCTTCAATTGAGATGGCTGGCTCAGAAAGGAGGAAAATGTACTTGGAGTCCGATTGTACACTGGCACTTTTGCAACCAAAGCAGCAGGGGTATATTGGCTAGAGGTACCTTGAAGTGGGAGAGAGGAGCCATGCTTGACATATGCAGGGGACCCAGGCCTGTACTGACTTGAGGCACTTTGAGACTGGCTGGACAAGCCACTATATCTACCACTTTCCTGTGTGGAGGCAAATTGGCCAGGACTTACTGCTGATGTAACGGTAGAGAACCTACTGGGAGCCTTGGAGCCTTGAGATGAAGAGCTACTCTGTGATGTCGCAGTACCAAATGTCTGGAAACCTTGTGATGCCACTGTACCAGGTGCCTGAAAACCTTGTGACCACCTTGAAGTGGAAGGCTTCAATTGAGAAGGCTGGCTCAGAGACAAGGAAGATCCACCTGGAGGAGTCCGATTGTACACTGGCACTTTTGCAACCAAAGCAGCAGGGGTATACTGGCTAGAGGTACCTTGAAGTGGGAGAGAGGAGCCTTCAGTAAAGGTGCTTCCTGTCTGTGTGGAGGCAAATTGGCCAGGACTTGCTGCTGATGTAAGGGTAGAAAACCTACTGGGAGCCTTGGAGCCTTGAGATGAAGAGCTACTCTGTGATGTCACTGTACCAGATGCCTGGAAACCTTGTGACCACCTTGAAGTTGAAGGCTTCAATTGTGATGGCTGGCTCAGAGAGAAGGAAGATCCACCTGGAGGAGCCCGACTGTACACTGGCACTTTTGCAACCAAAGCAGCAGGGGTATACTGGCTTGAGGTACCTTGAAGCTGGAGAGAGGAGCCATGCTTTGCATATGCAGGGAACCCAGGCCTGTACTGACTTGAGGCACTTTGAGACTGGCTAGACAAGCCACTATATCTACCACTTATTTCCTGTGTGGAGGCAAATTGGCCAGGACTTACTGATGTAAGGGTAGATAACCTACTGGGAGCCTTGGAGCCTTGAGATGAAGAGCTACTCTGTGATGTCGCAGTACCAGATGCCTGGAAACCTTGGAACCAACTTGAAGTTGAAGGCTTCAATTGAGATGGCTGGCTCAGAAAGGAGGAAGATCTACTTGGAGTCCAATTGTACACTGGCACTTTTGCAACCAAAGCAGCAGGGGTATACTGGCTAGAGGTACCTTGAAGCTGGAGAGAGGAGCCATCAGTAAAGGTGCTTCCTGTCTGCGTGGGCACATGACTAGAGCCTGCCAGCTGAGTGCCAGCCCTACTCTGGGAGGTTGATGCATGCAGGTCAAGAGATCTCTGATCACTGGTAGCTTGGCTGGAAGAATCAATGAATGAGGAACCATATTTTTCATAAGCAGGGCTATACTGGGTAGAGAGTCTACTAGGAGCTTTAGAGCCCTGAGCCTGAGAGCTACTCTGTGATGTCACTGTACCAGATGTCTGGAAACCTCGGGACCAACTTGAAGGCTTCAATTGAGATGGCTGGCTCAGAGACAAGGAAGAGCCACTTGGAGCAGCCTGACTGTACACTGGCACTTTTGAATACAAAGCAGCAGGGGCATACTGGCTTGAGGTCCCTTGAAGCTGGAGAGTAGGTGCAGAGGACAGTGAAAATAACCTGCCATGAGACTGAGAGATGCTCTGAGATGCACCAGATGCCTGCAAACCTTGAGACAGAGAGGATCCACTCTGAGTTGCTGGATAGTACTGACTGGACACTGGCACTTTTGCACCCAAAGAAAATTTGGAAGCATACTGGCTAGTGGCAACTTCAGGCTGGAAAGATGTAGGCACATATTGACGGGAGGCTGCCAGCTGAGTGCCAGCCCTGCTCTGAGAGGCTGATGTATACTGGCTGTAAGAGCTCTGACCACTAGTAGACTGGCTAACACCTAAGGGTGAGGCAGCAAGTTTGGTATATGCAGAGGACCCAGGGATATTCTGACTTGCAGTACTGGAGGGAAGAGACTGGAGGAGCAAACCACTTACACCATGTGTAGAAACAAGCTGGCTGGAACTGCCTGCCTTTTGTGGCCTAGAGCTGCCCCGAGAGGTGTAAGTAAACTTACTGAGGGAATTGGCTGAGGAACCAGCGGAAGAGCTACTCTGAGCAGAAAGTGGACTAGAGGTTTCTACCAGTTGATGGCCAGTCTGGTTAGCTATATCCTGGACACTTGGACTGAGGGAACCCTGGAGTTGCAGCAGTGATGTGATGCTGTCTGAACCGTGCTGGTTTTGAGGTAGAACCATGGAAGCAGACACAGAGGCACTTGGTGCACTTTGGGTAAGAGACATAGATTCACTGCTGGAAACGCCACCTTTTACATATTGATGTGAAAGGGAAAATCGAGACCTGTTGGCATTCAGGCTTTTCCCAGCAAGCACATTAGAGGCCACTTCTTCAAAAGGAATGCTTCCAGTCACTGGAGCCTCCAACACAGAAGACTGGGCTCCCCGAGGTGAGAGAACCTTGTGGACAGGCCCTTTCCGTTGAGGATGAAAATCCTGAGAAATCCAACCTACAGAACATGAGTACAGCAAATAAAGAGAATAAAGGTGACATCTTAGGTGTAGTAGGTGAAGTTCTTATTTTATTCATTAAAAGGATACTGACCTTTATGTCCAACAGCATGTTTCCAGAATATCAACAGAATCAATAGTATAGGGACCCTAAAGAGGAAAAAAAAATATATATATATATATATACTCTGGCACAACACATGAACATCACAAACACTCCAAACTAAGATTAAAAATCAAGTTAACTAACCTGTTCCACCCCAGATCCATAGCAAAAAAATACATTAACAGAACTACTTTGCTAACAATTGATTCTGATGCTCTTCAAACCAGAAAAGCTAAAAATCTATGTATACTTTCAAAACCAGGCATTTGTTTTTTTTATAGGCCCATGTGTCCAATCAGCTTGCACGTCCAATTACATAAAATACTGTTCACCTGTGAACACTTAGCTGGATAGTTGATTGAATTTGTCAAAAAGTAATAAAACATAATTACCCATCTCATTACCCAACCCTTTATTCTAAAACACTGAAAATCCTCTAATTGGCAATCCAGCTCCATGGTCTTCTCAAACAGGACTATGAGAGTTTATTTACACTGTAATTAAAAAATAATGTACTGATTAGAATTGTATTGTAGGCTAGAGAATCACACAGTGACAATGGTTTGTAGAACCACAAGACTAAGCTGCAATATTTGTTCAGGGGATTATTGAACTGCTTTTCTTTTACCTTGAATATGGTGGATTATGAATAATCCAATAAAACAAGACAAAAGTAGTAAAGAAGGCAATGCATTTTCACATTCAAATGTCTTATGTAAGCAAGAGTTCAACTAGTAAACAAATAAGGCTATTTAATTTATATACTATATATTTATATTTATACTTATATTTATAGCAGGTTATTATCCACCTACTTAAAAAAAACAAAAGTCATGGTTAAAGAGCAAGTGCAATTGTTGTTTTAATTGATCTTATATGCTATCATAGTAGACCTATATACATTGAACTATGCATATTAAAATATTGTCATATCCTTCATTTTCAGAATAGACACATAAAAATCTTTTTTTTTTTTTTTTACTTACCAGTGCCATTATAGATATGCTATTCACAGGCATTTGTCACATATGATTAATTTATTCTGCACTATGAAGTGTCTGACTTCATTTTAAACACTTGTAGGCCCGGTTTCACAGACAGGGTTTAGCCTAAGCCAGGATTAGGCCTTAGTTCAATTAGGGCATTTAAGTAGCTTTTATAAATGCTCACCAAAAAAAAAAAAAACATTACTGGTGAGCATCTTGAGACAAAACAATGGCACTGACATATTTTAAGATATGTCAGTACAAGTTGCTTCAGTTAAAACAGCTCAAACATGCATTTGCCAAAGCCAAAATGTAGGTAATAAATGCAAATATTAAACACATTTTTGTAGACCTACTACTGTCATTACTGATGCCTTATTACCCACTGAAAACAAAACCAATTTAAAGTATTTGTAGTAGTGCACATTATATTTATAACAGCCATCCCAAGGTGTATGCTTACAATAGTGTTGTCTGGAATGCATTCCCCGCTCTTTAAGGCAGTGTGATAAACCTGCGTTAATCTGTGTATAAGTGTGTACCTGCAATGATTATGCATGACTATGAACAGTGCTTGCCATGTTTAGTTCATACATCAATGAATATCTAAGTGTGTTATTGTGGGGAGGTGTGTTGATATGTTTAAAAGGTTTCCTTAGCACAACCATCAGGTTATCATGGGAGCGCAGCAATTACCCAGAACCACAGGTGTGTGTGTGTGCGCAAGAGAGAGAGAAACATAATGGCCACTCTACGCTCTCGGCTCAAAGCCAGATGAGGTGTGGGTTGAGGTCACATATCCAGGATAAAAACTCAAATAAAGGCAGCAAAAAATGGCCTAATCTAACAACCTGCAATTAAAAGCAGTTAGTTGAGCACTTTAATGAGGGCACAGATTCACACAGGATGGGTTTACATGCCAAATCATAACTGAGACATTAAAGAAAAACAGGATTTATATTGATGCAAATGCATACTGACGCATCCCAGAAAACAGCAAAGGACTAACACATATTATGTAACGCATAATCATTACGTTAAAGTAGAAAATCACTAGCCAATTTTAAAGAAAATGCCCATACATAGATATGTCTAGGACTTGGATCTTGCCCAATGCCATTTTTATTGAAAGTGGTTGCAAGGGAAGGGATATTCTCATTCAAAAAGCATTTGATTGGGCAAAACTTTGTCACAGGAGACGCATTAAAGACATGTCAATACCAGGTGTCCATTTTAATCTTTCTCGACTGACCACTTGTAATCAGATCCCCAGAGACGGATATAAACACAAGGTGTAAACAAGGTCTAAAATATGTCATTGCAACAAAAACAGATTAGAACACAATTGGATTGGATTTACAGCAAAGTTTCAATATTATTTTTGAAAATTAGTCATTTCCAAATGAAACTTGGATGGAATAAGTCTAATCTGAGTTCTCCAGTCCTGAGGTTAGATGTGCAGGTTACATGTGCATATCAGCGATGTGATCCACGTGTTCTTCAGTGCTGGAATAGTTCAGTTTTCTCCTTTCAACACAGACACCAGCTCACCATTGTCTTTCAGCTCCTGTTTAATGATATAAACACATTTTACATGCTTTTATCTGGAAGTATGATACAGCCAAAATACAATAGAACAAGTCTCAATTTGAATACTATCCTTCCCCTTTAGCAATGCTTCTCTATTGGTGTCATGATCAAAAATTGACCAACATTTTAAAAGTTTTTTTTTTTTAGGTTCACAGATAGTCCTGACAGCATTGGCTGTAGAGCTCATTTTGTAGAGGTTTATCTGCCCTCTGCTGGAGAAAAACACCCACTGCAGGATACAGTATATCTTACTTTGATAATGTTTCAACAGATTTCTATAAAGTGGTGCAGGGATGACTTATTTTTGTAGGCCAAAACCCAGAGAAATTGAGCATTTTAGCACTTTCAGTTCCATCGTCCTTAAGTCGATGGGTTTTTGGTTAAAAGCTTGAAATAAGGTCTGTGGTAAACAAGCTCAAAATATTTTCATACTTTAGTCTACAATTTAAAATACATCAGTAATACCCACTTGTGATTTTTTTTTAAGTGTTTACTTGTGTTGTGAAAGGCGGGTAATAGCAAGTGACAATGGGAAAACAGAAGTTGTCTGGGACATTAAACCAAACAGGTAAACTCATCTATTCACTAGATCCCTTTCACATTTTTGTTTCGGTGAACATGAGACTTCTTTCAAAAAATATATATTTTTTTAAATCTTACTGAGCCCAATCATTTGAATGATAGTGTATATTGGATTTAGTTTTAAAAGTTTAATTGCTCAAATTTGCATATCAGTGAACGTGAAAAAAAAAAAAACTACTAATACTATATTACTAGAATCTATAATTAGTCACAAATTTAGTAACAATGCTATTTTTAGTACCTAATCCTGAATTTATTTTATTAATATTAAACGTTGTTATGGGGTTCACCTTGACTATGTCCAGTCCTCCGATGAGATCCCCTTTAACATACAGCTGTGGGTACGTCGGCCAGTTGGAGTACGTCTTGAGTGCTTGTCTAACCTGTGAAGACAACAAAAAAATACATGTTTTGCCTAAAAACACCAACAAACAAACTATTTATTTAGGGACATTTCTACAGTAAACAATCATATTCTAAACATAACCGTTTAATTGTTATTCAGTTCTCAATATATAGGGAGGTTTTGAAAGAAGTTGCTTTGGCAACATTTACCAAGAACATAAATGGAAATATAAAATTCAAACTGAAGAAACTCTCACCTCTTCATCTTCCAATATGTCAAACGTATCATATTCAACTCTGAAATGTTAATAGAAAAATGTTACTTTAATAACATGCATTTAGGCTTTTAATAATTCATAAATGTTAAGAACATTCTCCAAAAAGAGCTTTGTTAAGTTACAGAGTATGTGTAGACTCTGGAATCGTGAAAAGTCTCTCACCCTGTGCTGTTCATTATTTCAAGTATCTGACGGCTGAATCCACACTTGGCAGACTGAGTATTCACAAAGACACGAGTTAAGAGTGTAAAAACACTAGAACAGTTTTCATATCATGAAAGGCTGCAGTGAAGTGAAGCTCTGCGCTTGAAAGCCAATCAGAGGAAGCAAGTTTTTAACTCCACCAAAACACACACAGACTACTGGAAAAGCTCAAAGAACAGAGTACATAAGACTCGAGTGGCTCCTCTGGGCCCAAACCAGCACAGAACCAAACTTTCATTTAGAAACTTAAAACTACAACCACCTACAAAAGCTATTCTGAAGTGCGTCTCAATAACTAGGGGAGAAAGAGGAGTTAATAGAACAAGAGAGACAGAGAGAGAAGCCAGTCAGACGAGAGGAAAGAGAGGTCTCATGGGGAAAGACTTTAAACTACTGCAAAGAATGTCTTTCATGTGTGAGTGTTAAAGATCAATACAGTTATGAGGAGAGAGGTGAGGGGTCTTTCTCCTCCATTAAAGAAAGAACGTAGGTCTATCAGTACCGGAGCCGCCTGACATCGATTTCCAGTTCCTCTTTACCCCTGCACGCCTTCTCTTACTGTACGTTAAAGGGAAAAAAAAAATCACCCAAAAAAAAAAAAGACCTTTCCGTCAGTATTTACTCACCTTTATGTCATTCCAAACTCACATCATTGGAACACAAAGGAAGTAATTTAGGAGAATGTTCTCGCAGCAATATTACTTTAATAATGTTTTAAAATAATATTATACAATTATTTTATCTTTGTTTATTTTAAAATATATATATATATATATATATATTATATTAATTTAAATTATTTTATTATTAATAATAACAACAACAACAACAACAACACAAA
>RJVU01067793.1:13050421-13078783 GCA_003731715.1 Anabarilius grahami | reverse complement strand
CAGCTCAGGGGCATGCGCACCATCCAACCTGTCAATCTTCTCACCGCCCTGAGGGTTGACGGTAAACAAATAAATAAATAAATAAAAAACACTCAAGAGTGAGTAGTGATAGATTGAGAGGGAGGGAAAAAAAAAACAGCATTAATTTTTTAGGATGCTTGCCAGTTTGTTTAGATTGTTTGCAGGAGAGAGAGAAAACAGGCCGCAGGCTCTCCTGGTTCTTTGACATGTTACGCCAAGAGAGGGAAAGTCTTGCCAAGCCGTGTGTTTGTTTAACCTCCGATTATTTCTCAGTTGCTTGATTCTAACACGAGGAGATTTTGCAGCTCACATTACTTGATCGTTAAACTCAACCTTCCCAACAGGCTCCGTTTTTCTAACCTCGCCTCCCTCTGCTAAATAAACACAAAAAACTATCACAGCACACCTAACATAAATAAAAGCTGTGTGTACAGAAAAACCTAGATGAAATCTGGCACGAATCAGCCTGCTCTATGAAACATAAAGAGCACAGTGTATTAGCGGACTTCATGCTATACAAAAAAGAAAGAAAATCTGAAATTAAAACAGACGCCATTTACTTGCTTAATAAATTTAGCTGGTCTTAAATTTATTCTGCATGGTTCATCATCAGTGCACATTATTGTAAAGAAAACAAATTAAAAACTTTTATCTAAATGCTTCAACTTTCTCCACCTCTGAAACAACTTTTCTGCTGATGTAATTAAGGCTGTGTGGGTGGGGAAAAATAATAATATCCAATAATTTCATAGCCTAACATTCATGATCCAATCAAATTCAAATAGATAAATCCAAGTCAACATTTTTTTTTTTTTTTTTTAATTTACAAATATATTGTTTTTAAAGATAACCTGGTGTATTTCTGTGTAAAAAGAAATTGAACTTCTAAAATTCTGCAAGGAAATTCGAGCAAGAAAATTAAATAACCCAAGAAAAAATATAAATTACCGTTCAAAAGTTTATAGTGAATCAGATTTTTTTTAAAGCAATTAATAAATTCATTTAATGCAAGGATACATTAAAATGATTGCAAGAGCCAGTAAAGACATTTATAATGTTACAAAAGATTTCTATTCAAACAAATGCTGTTCTTTTAAGCATTCTATTCAAAGGTTTTCACAAAAAAAAAAAAAAAAAAGTTTTAAACATTGATAATTTTGAATAATTTTGAATAGGCCCTTTATTTATTTACCTATATATAATTTTAGGTCAATCTGAGCCCAGATGATGTCAAATGTGTAAGTTTTACCTTGAAGAAGAGGAAGGTGGGAACTGAAGTGATCTCATACTTCTCAGAAACCTCCGGGACTGCCTCTGCCTCCAGCTAAAGAGAGAGAGAGAAAACTACTGTACTAATGACCCTTTATAATTCACATTAATAAAACATCACAAACATCAACATGTCAAACATAACATACACACTGAAACTGTCATTTGGCTGTCAAAACAAAACAAAACAAAAAAACATTTAAGACAAAGAAAAAAAAAACATTTTAAATGGAATTGAGAACTAAAACTCCACTGCTTCAGCTGTGATGACAGCCGATACTGGCGGTCAAAATTTAGACAGTTCATGTTGATCTTATGTTTCTGATTATCTTAAAAACATTATGATCTAAAGGCTTATGGTCAAATGGTTGAAATTAGTTTTGTAGACACATACATTTCTTAAAAGAACTAAAATTATAAGCAAAGAGAAATGATCAAATTCCAAGCTTGTTCTAAGGAATCCAACATAATTCATTTATATAGATTATAAGGGCAGTTGTTGCTTGAATAACTCTTGTGCTCTGTTGACTGTGTGATGAAAGACAGTATTAACCCTTGACAGAAGGTAAAATTTCTCTCTGCTGGTTTAGCTAAGGCCATGAGGAAGGTAAAGTCATTCACAGCCTGAGGCATTTCAATGCGCTCCACTGGGAACCGAGGCAGAGGGAGGAGAGCAGCTGGATGTGTGCACAGTCACACAGGAAAATTTGCAAGAATAATGGCCATTTTCAAACAGGCATCTCAAACACCCCCTGCCATTTGCGGTTGGTCAAAACAGAGTTCTACCCCTAAACTCAGCCACTGGTTGAGCCATTACTGGTATATGGGCTGGTTTAGATGCTCAAACAAAAAGAGCAACATTTTGACTGTCACTGTGTTGTACAATTTTCAGGGAAATAAATCTTAGAACGGCATACACAGTTTTTTCACTGCATTAAACTGAGATAGGAGAAAGCATTTTATTAAAAAAAATAATAATAATAATTTACGTTTTTAAATTCACAAAAGAATGAAATACTAAATAACCAGAAAATCAGGAATTGATTGGATCGTTGGATCATTATCGTTTGCTAATTGCTACTATCTCATTTTAAATAAAGATTACGAGCTTACATGAATTAAAAAAAATGTGTAAAAGTGTAACCATTCATCATAAAAGTGATTCATACAGCTTCAGAGGGTTAATAAAGGCGTTCTGAAGTCAAGCGATGGGGTTTTGTGAGAAAAATATCCATATTTAAAACTTTATTAACTATAAAAACTAGCTTCCGGCAGACAGCCATACATATAGATTTGCGGCGGAAGAGTAACCTCTGACCCGACTCATGACATAATGACGAACGCGGAGGCGCAGAGGATAGAGCAAAACAAAACACCGGTCACGAATTAGAAGTCTAAAATGAGAAATTTTAAAGAGAAATATCAGAGGATTTCGATGTAAGAGAAAGGAGCTTGAGTTTGTTGCACAGCCCTATTTGTTTGAACCGCGAGAGGCGTCTAAGCTTACGATACTCCTACATCATACATCGCGTCATGGGTTACTCATTTGGCACAAGTTGACTTGCAGAGTATACGTAAGGCTGTCCACCAGAAGCTAGTTATTTGAATTTATAAAGTTTTAAATATGGATAGTTTTCTTACAAATACGCATTGCTTCACTTCACTTCAAAAATACATTTTTGCCCTCTCCCCCTTCACTACCATTATAAAGTTTGAAAGAGCAAGAATAATTTTTTATATATCTCTGTGTTTGTCTGAAAGAATTTACACCTAGTATGGCTTGAGGGTGAGTAAATTATGGGATAATTTTCATTTTGGGGTAAACTATCCATTTAAAGACCCAATGGAAATAATTTATTCTAATTATTATCTAATATGAATGCATGAACTAAGTCATAGGTGTACCCATTTAAAAAAACAGACCTTAAATGTTGTTATATGAGCATATTATTGGTTCCATTATAATTGCATTCAAAGCAGACATCAATTTTGAGGTCTGTCATTTGCCTTTTTGTAAACTGGCCAAATAGCATTCAAAAATAATCACTTTGAATTTTTGCAATGAGAAACAAAATGCATGAAAACAATATGGCATATTCAAAGCATGGTTCTGTTGTTTTCAGCAGCCAGACACATACATTTCTTGCAGCTATTGGTGTGAGGCTATTGGACTCTTTGGGAAACTTTTCTTATATCTGTTGTCTTATATCTGGCCTTTTGAAGTCTGTGTCCTTCGAAGGACGCAGCCTCTGAATTGGGACACAGCTATTATACTGCATTGCTGTAAGAGTCAATATTTCCCCTACCTTCACAAACATGGTGTGTTTGTGCTCTTTGGCTAATTCTGTCATCACATCGTTCATCTGCGAACACTGCGGAGCCCATGGTGCGTGGAAATGGACAACGGTGAGGGACCTGAAAGGCAGGAATGAAAATTCGCTTTCAAGAAACCTGGATCACAGACTTTGAGATCTAAATTTAGGGAGGATCGTCCCAGGTAGATACATTTTTGAAGCAAATCCATGTAGAACTGAATTACTATTACATTCTATACTGTAATGTGGAGAAAATGTGATTGTTTTACATGACAGTAAAGACAAGAAGATAAAAAATAAAAAAACCCACAGCAGTAATAATGACCAATCACAGAAATCATGAATGCTTACAAGAATAACTTATTATTTGTCTTTTAGCTGATGCTTTTTTCCAAAGTGACTTATTAAAGGGGACATTTTTGGTTTTAAAGGGTTAGTTCACCCAAAAATGAAAATAATGTCATTAACTACTCACCCTCATGTCGTTCTACACCCGTAAGGCCTTCATTCATCTTCGGAACACAAATTAAGATATTTTTTATTAAATCCGATGGCTCAGTGAGGCCTCCATTCAAAGCAATGAAATTTCCTCTCTCAAGTTCCATAAAGGTACTAAAAACATATTTAAAACAGTTCATGTGAGTTCAGTAGTTCTACCTTAATATTATAAAGCGACAAGAATATTTTTGTGCGCCAAAAAAAATAATTAACGACTTTTCAACAATATACTGATGGGCCGATTTCAAAACACTGCTTCAGAGCTTTACGAATCGAATCATTGACTCGGATCTCCTATCAAACGGCTAAACTGCTGAAATCACATGACTTTGATCCGCTGACTCGATTCATAAAGCTCCGAAGCAGTGTTTTGAATTCGGCCCATCACCATATTGTTGAAAAGTCGTTATTTTGGCGCACAAAAGTATTCTCGTCGCTTTATAATATTAAAGTAGAACTACTGAACCCGCATGAACTGTTTTAAATATGTTTTTAGTACCTTCATGGATCTTGAGAGAGGAAATGTCATTGCTGGCTAAGCAGGCCACACGGAGCCATCGGATTTAATCAAAAATATCTTAATTTGTGTTCCGAAGATGAACGAAGGTCTTACGGGTGTGGAACGACATGAGGGCGAGTAATTAATGAGAGAATTTTCATTTTTGGGTGAACTAACCCTTTAAGTGCTTCACACAAAAGTGATAGTTCATGTATGAACACTTGTAAGGTTAGAACCTGAGACCAGCCCAGATTGTAAAACACTATGCTGCATCATTATTACAATGAATCATTTTATTAATTATTTGTCTGTTCATATTAATGTTCCTCTGCAATACCAGGTGAACAAGATAAACCAGTATTTAAAGGTGCCCTAGAATCAAAAATTGAATTGACCTTGGCATAGTTGAATAACAAGAGTTCAGTACATGGAAATGACATACAGAGTCTCAAACTCCATTGTTTCCTCCTTCTTATGTAAATCTCATTTGTTTAAAAGACCTCAGAAGAACAGGCGAATCTCAATATAACACTGACTGTTACGTAACAGTCGGGATCATTAATATGTACTAGGGCTGCACGATTAATCGCATGAGATTGTCATGCGTGTCTCGTCAGTAAAGCCGGTTCTGTGATTAGCGGTAAATGTCCATCACCTGCTTTCAAATGAAGCGGCACTTAATATATAGAGCCGTAGTTCGCGGACAAGCTACGCAATATTGCGTTCATAATCGCAGATGAATCGCCTTCGATAATGAACGTGATATTGCGTAGCTTGTCCGCGAACTACGGCTCTGTATATTAAGTGCCGCTGCAATTGAAAGCAGGTGATGGACATTTACCGCTAATCACAGAACCGGCTTTACTGACGAGACACGCATGACAATCGCATCCGATTAATCGTGCAGCCCTAATATGTACGCCCCCAATATTTGCATATGCCAGCCCATGTTCAAGGCATTATACAAGGCAGTATTAACGTCTGGAGCTGCACAGCCGAATCAACAGACTTTATGCAGGTAAGCAAGCAAGGACAACAGCGAAAAATGGCAGATGGAGCAATAATAACTGACATGATCCATGATATCATGATATTTTTAGTGATATTTGTAAATTGTCTTTCTAAATGTTTCGTTAGCATGTTGCTAATGTACTGTTAAATGTGGTTAAAGTTACCATCGCTTCTTACTGTATTCACGGAGACAAGACTGTCGTTATTTTCATTTTTTAAACACTTGCAGTCTGTATAATTCATAAACACAACTTCATTCTTTATAAATCTCTCCAACACTGTGTAATGTTAGCTTTAGCCCATTAGCCACGGAGCACTATCAAACTCGTTCAGAATCAAATGTAAACATCCGAATAAATACCATACTTATGCGATTATACATGCTGCATGACGAACACTTTGTAAAGATCCATTTTGAGGGTTATATTAGCTGTGTGAAGTTTGTTTATGCTGTTTAAGGCAAGCGCGAGCTCCATGGGCGGGGAGCACGAGGATTTAAAGGGGCAGCAGCCTGAATCGGCTCATATTTAATGATGCCCCAAAATAGGCAGTTAAAAAAATGAATAAAAAAAATCTATGGGGTATTTTGAGCTGAAACTTCACAGACACATTCAGGGGACACCTTAGACTTATATTACGTCTTTTGAAAACACGTTCTACGGCACCTTTAATGAAGAAAAAAAATGAAAGTGTAGAAGCAAACTGTGACTGTTGATGTTGCCTAGTTACTTGAAAAAAATAATAATCACAGACCTTATTATAAGACATATTCGCTGAAAATATTTCAAATACCCATTTAAATATTAGTTTTGGCATACAAGTTTGGAATGACAGGTCCTGACATTGACTACCAAGTACAGATTACAGAAGGATTCATTATAATTATAAAACTGGTCTAAGTCAGCCTAGAGTTCTGATTATGAGACTAATAATATTATTCCTACTACAACTACTACTAATAATAATAATAATAATAATAACGATAATAGACTTTGACTGTAACTAGGATCCTTGAACAGCATGAATTTATCAAACGCTCCCAAAAACCAAATAGAGAATTTTAAAGGACGGCTGATACAATATATTGCAATAGTAAAGCAATTAGTCAATGATCCTAATCTATCGATATCATAAAAAAAAAACATTAATATAGATTTACATTATATTTACTTGTGTTTATCTGAACAGGCCATCGGTTATTTCATTCTGTTCGATGAAAGCGGCCTCTATAAACGTTTTATCCGGTTTGTGTTAAATCAGATGAAGAGCAATGCGAACTGAATTATGTTTAAAGACAAACTTGATCAATTTTAAACACTTACTTGCTGTTATTTTTTAATAATTCCTCAAAATGCTTTAATGATGTCGCGTCCGTGAGGTTCGCCATGCTGCCAGACATTATTAAGCGATCACCGAACCCTCCATCAGGACGCTGCACTGACGCAAGACATTATTAAACAATGTACGATATCCCTAACATCGAACACATTTCCACACACAAATATTGATATATTTTGGTTAAACACATAAACTTTTGAGTTATATGTAACATATTACGTTTTAAGTCACTTCTCTTACACTTTCTTTCAGAGGTTAAATTTACAGTATGTGGAAATAACCTGATAATAACTTGAATCAGCAGATCTAGTGCATCTTTCACTTTAATATTTTTTTATTACTTACAATAATCGCACACAATTATACATATTACCAAACAAAGATATCTTAATCTCCAGAAGACTTGAAATAGATCATATGAATCATATATGAACTACTTTTATGTAAGTTTTGAGTCATTTTGTAATTTGACAGTCTCCACTGACTTCTGAATTAATTAACTTTTGATTTAGGAGAATGTTAATCCAGGGTTTAGGAAATCCTAAGTATGATCAGTGTGAAATACGCAACGAAATAATCATCAGGATTAAAAGTAACCTTAGGTTAACCAATTTAAGTGTGAAAAGTACAAGGGTGGGAATAAATTATAAAAGTTTTTATTTTGAGGTGAACGACTCCTTTAAATTACATTGGCCGACTCAATCGCGCTCAACACTTTCTCGTCGAATAATAATGCTCTATTTGACGTAGACCCGCCTCCTTTTACCCGTGCTGTTCATTGATTGGTTGACGCAACTGTATGTCACTCATCTTGAAAGACACAGGAACTATAATGCGGAATAAAAGCAGGGCATGAAGACTCGAACTGGGAAACTGCAGCATTGTTTTGATTTTCGAGACGGGCATGATTAGAATTACTGGCTTTGTTTATTATATATTTTATAATTCTTTTGCAGATGCCTCGATGTGCGATGGATAAAAGCCCCCGGCTTTGGCTGGTTGATACAATGGGTTTTTGATTTTTGCATATTTATCCATATGGGAGTTCTTTGCGGATTCTAGTGTTTTGAATTAAAGCTCAGTACTGTAAAATAATCAATGGATTGCATAAGTTCCATGCAGAATAAGAGAAGACGTAGTGGAGAGTTTGAACAGTGGCACAATCAGGCGGTAAATGTACTTATTTAATAAATAATATTTTGTTAATAATGACTAACTCCTAATTCATGTTTTAAACACGTTAAATATTCATATAATATCATGTGTCTGCTTTGGATAGCATTTGTTTGACCTTCTGTACTATTTGCACAGAATGTTGCCCTTTACCAAAAGAGTTGAGTTATTATTAGTACATCATATCTATAAACACCCAGCTGATCAACACTGAAAATAGCTGTTATGATTTATAGAAACCATGGGCACCATGGCATGGCAGCTGCTTTTGCTCTCATTGCCATCTTATTACATAATTAAGAACTAAAAGTAGTTTAATGCATCTTTCTGAATTTCACAGAAAAGGCCGTGTAGTGGACTGGGCGGCCGTGGGCATGTTGAATATGGTGTGGTGGTGGACAGTCCAATGGACACGTGGGATGCCCCAAATCACAGCCCTCAAAATGGACATAGCGCCAGCGTCCCTGGCATGGTATATGATCTCACACATGCCTGTTCTCTGCCTAGTGGAAGATCCTATTGGAATTTCTACTGTAATTTGGACCCTGTCGGATCCTAATGGGATTTTTTTTCTTTTCTTATACGATTCCAAATGCACATAAAACAACAACTAGGTCTTTTCCGATACATAGTTCCTAATGGGATAAAATGCCTGTTATATTTGTCAAAGAATTTAAAGACATTTATATAGCCCATTATCCCAATCCAAAATACATGCAATATCCAGTTTGATTTAAAGGTGTTACAGAGGATCTTTTCGTCGACTGAGTTTTTGAAATGAGCGCATGCGTAAGAACAACCCCCCTCCATTTCGAGTGAATGCCTCCCAAAACTAGTATTGGAACACGAGTGTTTACCACCGGCATTCGCTGTGTTATTAAGCCGGGCGCACATTTAACGACTAGCTAAAACATTCTAAGACTATGCTCAACATACAGCGATTGTTTCCTGCTCCTGAAGCAGATTTATATACTTTCACATGGAATTTGAACACCGACTGTAATCGCAGACTGAACGCAACTGGCTCTGACTGGACGCGTTTGAGCGCGATCAGTCATAAGTATCAATTTACATTCATAATCGGCCTTACAATCGACTTAAAGCCGCGCACACACTTAGTGGATTCATTATGTCGGACTCACCGCAGGTAACTCATAATCTGCAGTTGTTACTCCTGTCTCCTGACAAAAACATTGCATGCGGCGCCTGTGGAGTGTGGAAAGTTACTGGAGCGCGCAGCCGCGCGTCTCTCACAAGGAACGTCATGGCAGTGATTGACAAGCCAGAGGGCCAATCGTTTACGCGATGATCGCGTAAACGATTGGCTGATGTTTTTAAGGCCCTACCTCGTGCACAGATGATGTATATTAATAATATTCCTTTCAGTGCACCTAATAAATAGTCTTTTATCAGTTAGTAAAGACAGTTTCAAGTAATATTGCAAAAATGTATAAAACAAAACATCCTCTGTACCACCTTTAAAATAAATAACTTCTTTCCTTTAGGATTTGATCAAAATCAAAATGGTTCCAACTAGAGCTCTTGCTCTCTCACAGAGTTTGTTTTCTCACTTTTCTTCTTCTTCTTCCTGTCTCTATTTTCTTGTTGTTGTTTACAGTGTTGTGATGAACATGTATATTGCTCTTATCTGATGTTATTGTGTTTATGGAGCATGTGGAATGCAGGGGTTAAAGGTCACAGTCTGTCAGGTGGTCTGTTTTATGGCACTGTCTCTATGAATTTTTCTTTTTTTACTGAACTCAAGAGCTAAAGTCTACCATAAAGTGATATTTTACATTTAAATGGGTGGTTGATTATGATTTCACTTTTTTACACACTTTTATTCACGCAACTTTAGTTAGTGTGTAATGTTGCTGTTTGAGCATAAACAACATCTGCAAAGTTACAACGCTCAAAGTTCAATGCAAAGGAGATATTTTCTTTTTTAAAAAATGCTGTTTAAGGACTACAACAAATGGCTGTTAGGGACTACAATGAGCTTCTTCATCACTAGCCCTATCATTTACATAAACCCTGCCCCCGAAACCATGCAAAAAAGGGTGTGAGGCCATGTTTAGCTGCTTTGGAGAAGAGGAAGAATTGTTGTAGTAGAGTGTTGTTGCCATGCCGTCATTGCTGTTAATCAAAAGATTAACATGATGGCACATGCAAGTCAAGTTGAATCAGCTCCACAGCAACTACATAAATGTATCCACTAATCATTCAGAAACGTCCAGTTTCCTTCTAAAAGTTGTAACTTCTTCCTGAGTCTCTCCATCAGTGTCCGACTCCGGTTTGAACAATGTAAGGCTGAACACAGTTAGTGACAATTGTCATTTTGGCTGCGTGAGATTCTCCAGCTTTGTTGTTGTTGAGCAACTGAAGCGCGAGCTGTTAAAGCTCCACCCTCTTCTGGAAAGGGGGCCGGGAGCAGCAGCTCATTTGCATTTAAAGGGACACACACAAAAATGGTGTGTTTTTGCTCACACCCACATAGGGGCAAATTTGTCAAGCTATAATAAATGCTCTGTGGGGTATTTTGAGTTGAAACTAAACAGACACATTCTGGGGACACCAGAGACTTATATTAAATCTTGTGAAAAGGGGCATTATAGGTTCCCTTTAAAGTAACATTGTTTTGTTGTACCAGTATCCTTAACAGAAACATATTGTTAGTCTTAGAGTCTTATTAGTCTTATGATCATTTAATGGTGCATATCTATTTTAATCTCTATTGTGTTTGGGCTTGTCAGCAGGTATTAACCGCCCCGGGACGTGGCGCAGGACAGCATTGCCCCAGGTGTATGGCGGGTGAACCTGTGAGTAATATTTGATATTGTGTGGGTTGCAAATATTTCCCTCTTTTTTTTATGTCATTTAAGGGTTTGCCAAGGGAAAGAATGTGTGGATAACATGCCACTTTTTATAGTATGACACATTCATCAATTTCTTGTGGAATTTTAACATGCGCACACTCAGTCTACCTACAGCACTTTCACCGGACGGCGTTGATACAAGCAATATGATTGCCTTTGGAAATGTTGTACTTCCTGCAAATCAATATTTATTCATGACGAGAAAGAAATGCACATTTTGAACGGTTTTCCCGCAGGCCAGAGTACCTAGCAGCTGATCTAACCACTACGACACAGGAACAGTCAGCATATATGAATATCAATTTGCGTAGGGTTAATGAACATTATACATACAATGCATTGGGTGTTGAGCGAAGTTGACCTGTGTCACATCAATGTTGCTCTCTGTCTCTGGCAGGGCCATATAAACCACATCATGAGATATTGATCAGCATCACCGATGACTCCTGGAGAAAATGAATCGACTGAATAAACGGGGAAGGGAAAAGTGCTGCAGAGAAGCAGTTTATCCGGACCATGTGGGTTTTTCCCACATGCTTTGTGCCTTTCATGCATTTTCCAAATCACCTCACCTAGTACTGTTTTATCTACAGTAGTACCTTTTATTGTTTTGTAGCAATGAGGTTTACAATGCCAAGAACATGCACTCCAGTGACAGAAAAGGTAATGTAAGATAGTTTAGATCACACTGCAGCGAAGTGTGTTGCCATCTTTGCACTGTACATTCTCCAGTGTTGCTTGGTCTCGATTTTCAAGAAGGAATTACTGCTGTAGTCAGTGAAACTAATGCATAAATATTTTTTAGACTATTTTTCTAAAAATGTAAATAATGAAAGAAGACTCATGATTAAATACGTGTTAATTCAAGTGTAGTTTTTTTTTTCTTTATGTTCATGGTTCAACATTTCAGTTTAATTTTCATTTGGTTGTTAAATGTTAAAAAATGTATGTCAGCTTCATTTGAAATGAAGGATATTTTTGTAGATATATTGTCTCCTTTTTGTTTTATCTCAATGGATTTGTCTTTTCTTGTTTTGTTTTTCCTTTATTGTAGAAAATATTTCAATGTATTCAATGGTTTAATCTTTTTTCTCCTTTTTAACCCAATCAAGAAATATTTTTCATTAAAGTCTAATTTGATTAAAGCTTTTGTGTTTTCTATTTTCTATCAATTCAGGGTCTTTATATATATGTGTGTGTATGTATATGCTGGCCGTGTGATCCGATCCAAGAGACGAGCTACTGTAGCTAACATTATACAGTTTTCCTGTAGCTCAGTGGTTAGAGCATGGCACTAGCAATGCCAAGGTCATGGGTTCGATCCCAGGGATTGCACATACTCCGATACAAATGTATAGTATAATGCAATGTAAGTCGCTTTGGATAAAAGCGTCTGCCAAATGCATAAATGTAAATGTAAAATTGCTCAAGAAGGAATTAATGCTGGTTCTGATAGAAAGGTGCATCACAGTTTGTTGCTTATGGGGCCGCAGACCAGTCAGGGTGCCCATGCTGACCCCTGTCCACCGCTGAAAGCGCCAACAGTGGGCACGTGAGCATCAGAACTGGACCACGGAGGAATGGAAGAAGGTGGCCTGGTCTGATGAATCACATTTTCTTTTACATCACATGGATGGCTTGGTGCGTGTGCGTCGCTTACCTGGGGAACACATGGCACCAGGATGCACTATGGGAAGAAGGCAAGCCGGCGGAGGCAGTGTGATGCTTTTGGCAACGTTCTGCTGGGAAACCTTGGGTCCTAACATCCATGTGGATGTTCCTTGACACGTACCACCTGCCTAAGCATTGTTGCAGACCGTGTACACCCTTTCGTGGAAACGGTATTCCCTGGTGGCTGTGGCCTCTTTCAGCAGGATAATGCGCTCTGACACAATGGTTCAGGAATGGTTTGAGGAGCACAACAACAAGTTTGAGGTGTTGACTTGGCCTCCAAATTCCCCAGATCTCAATCCAATCGAGCATCTGTGGGATGTGCTGAACAAACAAGTCCGATCCATGGAGGATCCACCTCGTAACTTACAGGACTTAAAGGATCTGCTGCTAACATCTTGTTGTCAGATACCACTGCACACCTTCAGGGGTCTAGAGGAGTCCATGCCTCGACGGGTCAGGGCTGTTTTGGCAGCAAAAGCGGGACCAACCCAATATTAGGAAGGTGGTCATAATGTTATGCCTGATCGTTGTATATATGTATAAAAAATGCCTGCTGTTTGCCAAAGTGAGCACAAGATGGCAGTATCCCATTCCGTTTCTCTTCCAGGGGGACTTGGACCAGTCACTAGTGTTTAAAATCCAGCTTTTCAATAGCCTATTAGATACCATCATACATCTGTTTTTGCATTTGATCCATTTGAAATATTCCTGGCATTTTTTTAAAAATCAAAACATTCCATTTCAGAACACAAGCTCTTTTTATTAGTCCAGTTTGCAAGCAAACCACCTTTAATGTACTTCTGAAGTTTTATATTCTCAGTAATGACTCAATGATTAATAAGAAGAACACCTGCACCACATATTGATGCTTTTTCCATGAGGAGCAAAGACTTGTATTAGCTATATTCCCCTCAGACGGCAAGTTTTAATACTCATTTTGACATGAGCGACTCCTCGCAGATATGACTTCCTCAAGCTGCGGCCCTGCTCATAAAACAAGCTTCTCCTACAAGAGACTTATAAGAGTGGCCGTGTATTCATAAGTCATAGTTTCTGCTCCTGTAAGTTATAAAGGAATTACCTCAGCTCAGGAGGAGCCGTGGGGACGGGTCGAAGTTTGTGCTAAGTCAACCAAGATGGATTTAAGTATATTACCAGCTCAATCTTCCTCACCCTCCCTCAGTGTTAGCTTTTGTCGGTGGAGAAATGAGAGGCAGCGTTCAGACAAAGCTTGACCTCTTGGGGCCAGCTCTCAGAGCCTAGATTTTCAATAATGTAGGACAATAAAGCTTAGTCCTATAACCTACTGCAATATGCTACAAGTGTAAAGAGCTTAGCTGCTAATAAAGGAGGCCGACGAGGAGTGAGAGAGCGAACGGGAGGAAAAAAAGGAAAACAACAACTCATCTTCAGAACTCATATTTGGAGATCAAGTGCGGCCCATAAGAGCATTTCATAAGGACAGTAATGAGATGCTGAGGAGGAAGACGAGGAGATCAGACCGGTCAAGCCTGACAACTGCAATCTGACACAGTGGATATGAATGCAGGATCTTCCTCTAGTCCCTCCGAGTGCTCGTGACAGGTGCACATATATGTTTGTTTAGATGTTGGTGCTTTCATCCTCATAGATGAGTTATTATTTTCCTCTCCAGCCCCCGCCGTTCTCCCGGTGACCTGATGCTGCGTGGACCTGCTCCTGGTTTCCCGTAAGTGGCCCAGGTTGCCTGTGTGTTCTCCTCAGGGAGACGAAGGGCTATTATGGGTTTATTGTACAGATCAGCGGGGTCAGGGTACGCCGTGTGCGCATGCAGGGGAAATTTCTGGTTCTCGTTCGTTGTCAGCAGGGAGGAGGAAAACCAATCGAGCGTTCCAACGCGCTGACTAGTTGCTTTCTTGATTATATATGCTTATTAATGATGAAACTAACATGGGCTGCGTTCACAATGGGATACAGGCTTTCCTGTAGCTTAGTGGTTAGAGCGTGGCACTAGCAATGCCAAGGTCATGGGTTCGATCCCAGGGATTGCACATACTCGGATACAAATGTATAGTATAATGCAATGTAAGTCGCTTTGGATAAAAGCGTCTGCCAAATGCATAAATGTAAATGTAAATGCTCTTAAAAATAAAATTTCAAAATGGAATTTTCACAGCAATGCCACATGAGAACCATTTGAGAACCATTCAAGAACCTTTCAGTTTTGCTTATTGTGAAAAACATTTTAATAATCTGAAAAATCTGATGGTTGCATGGATGTAAAACCATAGACGCCAATACAAGTCTTTATTTTTAAGATACTAGCTTGATGACTAGGAATAACACTATAGCTACTAAATACTATATTTTTATACTTTTTTTAAATACAAAAAATACATGTGAGAGGTGGAAATATAAAAAAGACATGTTAAACATAATTGCACCAATTACTTCAGATTCATCCATTGCACTGGAAACGGAAGGCCAATTTAAGCACAGTGCATTGTGGGATACAGTATTCCAAACAGTGGGCTCTGTTCAAACCATAGGCTGCATCCGAAGCATACTATCCTACTATTTAGTAAGCGAAAAATAGTATATGACAAAAGAAGTATGTCCAAATTCACAGTACTCTTAAAAGAGTAGGCACAAATGGCCTACTACTTCTGATGAAATTTTGTAGTGTGCATACAATGGACACTTTACTATCCCATGAGGCCACGGGAGAGGATTTGTGAATAGCAGTGAAGCGACGCAACTGACTCCGGTAGGTCACCTGATAATGACAACATGGCAAATGTATGTCCGGATTACTTTCACATACGTTCATACTATTTTTTAGCGGTCACGAAGTAATTATGTATTCAAAATAAGTATCTACTCAAGAGAGTATGTGATTCTGGACGCGGCCAAAGTATGCTACATTGTTGTCACATGACTTCATCATGTTGCATGTGAATCACAGTTACCATTTTAAAAAAGAATACATTTTTTAATGTCATTTTATGTAAAAATGATGCACCTTTTGGCGACCTGAACAAATAATGATTAAAAAGAGATCAAAACAATAAAATAAAATATTGGAAGCATTTTCTCCTCCCTTTTAAAAACTAATAATAAGTCTATTATTGTGCTTTCCTAGTTGGATTTCCATAACTTTATCAAAACCATTTTTTTGGGCTGCAACCCACAGGTTGAGAACCACTGCTTTATGCACACTGAAAATGTGCAGTATTTACTAAGCGTTTTTATTAGCATTGCTTTTCCGAACATAGCCATTGTCTTGTCATTAAAACCGTTATAAGCAGATCCTTCTTTAGACTTGGGAATCTCATAAAACAGGCAACTGTTGCTCATTGGGAAATCTCAGTTAAAGAGTCTAAAGGCCGAAACGAGCAGTGACAAAATTTCCTCTGCCGCTTCCTGAAGTGTAGGCCCGTCTCTTTCATGGCTGTGTTCTTTTCTGGATCTCATATACTCTTACACCATTTCCACCTACTTTGTTTATGAGGCTTTGATCCACAATATTCTAGGCTAAGTTACACCCATGCTCTGCAAGGTGAACCTGTCGGCATTGTTCCCAACGGGAACCTAATACTCGTGGAGTCTTTCCTCTCTCCTCTCAAAAAACTGCTCTCTTTAGTAACAGAATTCTCCAAAGATGCTGAACAAAAGGTCATGCACAAAGACACAATTTTATGCTCCTTTAATGAGTCAAATTTGCTACCTCTGCACTCACTTAAAGATACTTTGCTAGATAACGGCGCATTATCAAAACCCTCGTCAATAAAGGGCGTAACTCTCTGAATGCGGTTAAAGGGAGCCAAAAGTGTAAATGCACCACGCGGGCGACCTGTGTATATATGACCATTTTGCACCGTTAAGATATCTCCATCTTTCGGCCTAATCTTTTGATGTTTCCTGTTTATGAATGGACTGAAAGCTGCACATTGTGGGAAAGAATAAAGACCCGTGGAGGTGTCTGCATTATATCTGTTAAAGAGAGTCTCAGAGACATGAATGTGGGGCACTGATTCATTGTGTCCTTGCGGTTGCCTCATTCAGACTTTCATGGAAGCCTTTTGTCCTAAATCTTAAGATCCATCCATTTAAAAACACGTCCGACAATGCTCTCATAGATGGTTAATATGCATTTGTGGACTGGTGGCTTGGCTTTTGTTAAATTGCTTTCATAAATGGATGATTTGGAGGGATTCGCTGGATTGTTTATTTATTTATTTCATTTTTATAGAATCAATATCCTATTGCAGAGAGATATTGTAATGTGTAACCTTTACCCAGTATGTTTTATTCATCTTCAGAGGAAAACGTGCGATGCAGAGGCCTGAAATGTAATAATCAAACCGCACAAATTTGTTTGACTACAAACAATAAGAATCACTATAATGCTTAAAAATGACTTGAAACTAAGAAACTATCACCAGGTTTTCCTTTGTTCTACATCGGGAACCCTTCATGGGTTGAACTTAATCATATAAAGGTGTCTAGGACACCTTTATCAAATATTAATGTCTCATAGTATGATGTCAAGGTCGGTGGATGGTAAAAACAGGTAGAGACAAGAAGGATTATAATTGTGGATCTCACGAAAACACATTTCAGGTCATATTCCATCTTTTTTTTTATAGAAATATTGCATGCATAAAGAAAACTAAGCCTTTGTGATATTATTTTATGATAATTAAACAAAATAAATTCTGATTACTGTAATGCAATAGCTTTTGTGTTATAATGAGCAAAAAAAATATGTCAATAAAACTGGTACAACAAAAAAAACCCTGTATAATTTAAATAATTTTTAGCATTAGAGTAATGAAAATGAAGGTTGGTGCAATGATTAGAATGGGGGGGGGGGCTTAATTTTCAGTTAAAACAAAATCATATATAGGCCTATATGAAATATGGCTGGGGCATAAACTGTCTTTATAGTTATGCATATGACTTTATACAGATAGAACATCATATTCAGCATCATGTGTGTATTGTTTCTTTTCTTTGTTCTGTTTTCCACAGGTGACAGGTTTCAAAACAATGCAACCATATTTGTATTGGTTTTATTGAATAATCTGTTGTGTGTGATGATATGTCACAAACCATGTGCAAATTTGTAGCTTGTGCTTTGAAAGTAACACACATCAAGTCATGTAAAAATGCGCTTTTATTTCCGAAAGCCACATCTCTTATCATCGCTGGCTCTCCTGGGAACGGAGACCTCGGTGAGACCTCTTTCCCTTCAGTGAAAAAACAATAGCACAACTGATGCTGGTGTATTTTAAGGTTTTTTACTTAGCCTCGATCACCTCTGTGGCTCTTAGTGAGCCTTGACAGTGCTCGAAGCTCTCCAGGCGCTCAAAGCATTCCCCACAGACCCACACAACATACATGATGCCATGAAAGCATGTAGAGTAGCGCTGCCGTGTCGACCTGTCAGTCAGGAGTCAGACGCCGCTAACAGTTGAAATGCTGGAAGTGTTCGAGCACACACACACAAACAGGCCTCTCTCTCGCTCTGTTTAACGCCAGGCTGCGTGTCAGAAGAGACTGAAGTGAACAAAAGGAAACGAAGCCCACGTGTGTCATGCAGGAAGGGAGCAAAAGCAGCTAATGCTCGCGTTTTATCTCCTCACACCCTCCTGATAAAGAATATAAAGCATAATATAGATTAATAATGCATGCTGAGTTCACAGCCCCCCTGTCTTGTTTGTATCTGCGCAGCAGTCGTGGTAAATACGTCGGAAGATGTTTACAGAGGAAGCTGCATGCGCACCTGGCTTTAAAGGTTAAATCAAATCCGAGTCAAAGAGGGGCGAACGTGCAGCCTGTCCCCTGAGGAAGCACAGAAAGGTAAAGAGAATTAAGACGCATGCTGTTCTGCTGGGGAGGAAACTTTGCGGTTCCTGGCAATGACAGCTAGGCCTGTTGATTCACACTCGCGCAGATTCAATTCACATCTTTCTACTTGCCACCTCCAGCAGCCAAATGGGATAAACACGCTGCTGGCTGTTTGCTGATTAGCTTAAAATATAAATTTGAGGCAGCGTAAAATTCTGAAAAACACCTGCGAGTGAAGTAGGCCAGATAGCGTTTAGCTTCCCGCAAAATATTTGCTGCGTTGACAGTTTTTTAAGTAATGATTTTTGTCAGAAATAAAAACATTTACAGGGCAAAACAAGTAGACAGGAAGTCAGATATGCAGAATGGCCAATGGATGTGTGAATATTAGGGGTGTAACGATACACAAAACTGACAGTTCGGTACATAGGCCTACATCAGTTTTGAATTGCTTTTTATTAAACAGTAGTTTACTGAACAAATTGTGTCTCTGTCTTTAAATGAATTCAATTATAAGTAAACAATTCTTAAGGATAAAAAAATTATCTCTGCTAATGCTTTAAACTATATAGGGAGCCCTTACATGCACATTTCTATAATATTAAAGGTTCAGAGCCCAAACTATTAGCCTAAATTCAGTTGCTTTTTTTTTTTTTTTTTTTNTGCTTTTTTTTTTTTTTTTTGATATAATAAACAACACTCAAATAACAAATTGTATGCAAACTTGTAAGCTGCACATAAGGCAGTTTTTGCATTAACTTCTAAATCTAATTATAATGACCCTTCGCAAAGACCTTTAGTTACTGTTGCTTTGTGCGACAAGACATGGAGCTGTCACGCCACACAGAGTGAAAAATACATCGTGGAGCAAAGAGGACACTGGCAACACGTCGACAGACAAGACAGAGCAGGTTACTTATGATATTAAACAAAGTCCCAGCTTTCCAATTGTGTAATTTTTTTTAAGAAATTCGAACAATAAAAAACGTTTTGTGGCTCTTTAATGTGTCGTGACAGATCGCTGTAGCGCCTCAGATCAAGCTCTTCTTGATCATCTCTTCTTAGGCCTACTAGTTAAAAAAAAAACATGAATGAACATGAGAAGGAATGTTGTTTCAAACGCGGAAAGACGTCAGAGCACACAATTTTTCAAGTTCAAGTCCACGGTTAATCTTCTAACTCTTGACTGCTTTGTTTGACAAAATGGCGGATTCGGCATTATGATTGGTTAGATCGCTTGTCAATCAAACTCCCGCTCTGGCTAACTAACAAGCTGTGGGCTCTCTGAGGTAAATTCTACGTGACACAGTGTTTACATTTTGCAAGCTGTTTTATTGACGCCTTTCCGCCGTTGAAACTCTGATTGAGCGATTACACGAAATATTATATGTTTCAGTAAGTTGTACTGTATCTTTTAACATACCTTCAGGTGTTCATTCATGTTTATTCCGTAATGATCGCGTTCACTCGCGCTCCGCCTGCAGCTTGAAATGAGGCAGCTGTACAGTGACGCCACATTAAAGACCGTCAAAACGGCATTTTTTGTTTGAATTTAGTGATAAAATGGACTGAATTGGAAATATGACACTTTGTTTCTTATCGAAAGTAACAAAACGCGGAAGTTATTGCGATTATTGGTGGTTAGGCTACAATGCTGTTGTAGATCCAGTGGGCCAGGGTTGGGCAGGCGCGTTCGGTACACTGTGGGTGGTGTATTGCGGTTTTTCGGTTCAGTATGAATATCCTTACACCCCTAATGAATATTAGCCTATACTTAAAAAAGCTTGTTGTTTTAGCATGCTAAATTTATGAATCATGATTATAATTTTTATACAGTTTTTGCAACCCAAATGCTATACAATTTTAATTAGAAAAGAAACGGTGCACTGTGAATTATTCCTGTTGTTTTTTCTCTGTTTTTTCTTTATTACAAACAAAACATGTGTTCTTGGGAATATTGTTTCTAGTGGCAATCTGATCAATGTCACTTTGTAAATCTGTATTTTCAAAATCCCTTGAAAATACAGACACTCTCTAATGACATCATCAAACTGGAAGTGACATCACTTTGGAAGGAAGACAACAGTACAAACATTAGTGAGTAAATGCATTGGATTCATTGAATTCTATAGAATTGCATTCTCTCTACATTTCATCATGTTTGATGAAAGTACAGAAATCTGTTTGGTTGTATAAAAGGTTGTTAAATACGTCAAGTTCAAGTTGACACTTGTGTAAGCTAAGTTATACGTGTCCTTTTTTATAGAAAAGTATATTTGTTTAATATGTTTTTTCTAAATTGTGTTTTTGCTGAAGTTGAAGTTGGCAAATGTTAAATGATCTGAGCAGTTTAGTTTGTTTATAATCTGATTTGATGAGTGAAACTGAGGTTTTGGTGTCTGTAAAAAGACCTTAAAATGAAGCACATTCTGATAACAGAAGTCTTTTACTGCCCATATTTCACATTCAAAACCATTTCACAATGAGTTATGCATTTATTTTCTGCTCCAAACAGGAAATAACAAGTACACATGAGTGCATCAATTATATTTATTGCATATTTAGCCCATGCTACAGCTCAATGAACAAAATCATCATAAACAATAAACACATTTCTTTGCGCGGTCTCTGTGATCAAAGCTTTGGCAGCCTAATCTAACCAATTAATCCATTTATCAGCGCCGTACTAACAAACATGCCCTCCATATGCTGTTTCCAACACACCCTCTTCCTCGCGGAGCAGCTCAGAAACTAGGGCGGCTCTTCACAAGGCGTTGTGTTCACCACAATCACGTCGTTGTTCGTTCCCTTCCATTTTTAAATAAGTGGAAATGAGTCAAGCATTTCAATGCCTACAATCTATTCAAACTTTTGCACGTACTTACACACACACACACACACACATAAAAAAGAGAGAAAACAATACATGTGAAATTGGGGGTAAAAGGTTTTTGAACACAGATGTTGCATTTCACTGTTTAATTTAAAGCTCTGTGAATTTTTTCACAGTTTTTTCACCTCTGTGGTCCCGGTACACAGTGCCGAACTAACAGCACTTATTTTAAGCATTTACTTGGTGTTTTTTTTTTTTTTCCTTTTTTTTCACGGCTGCATCTTCATCTTTCTGTCTGTTAATAATGTAGAGTTCACACATCAGAATGATCCTCACGTTCTCCATCTGAGCAGGTTTCCTTTCTTACTTTCTCTGTCTTTTTCTTTCTCTTTATGAAATCTGCAGGAAATTCTCATCTCTTAGATTCTCTGACAGCATCTGTCAAAACCTGCTGCATACGGATTTACAGCAACACAAACATCCAGTAAAAAACCTTTAATCTGAGATGGCTGGGCCGTTTTCATGTGTTTCATTATAGGAATCAGTCTGATAAACTGTAATGGACACACCCTTTAATAAACTGAGCTTCTGAAAGGGGTCCAAAACTCTGAGAGCACATTGAAAGTATGTGATTTATTTTTCATTTAAATTTAAACCAAGTATTTTAATAAACATTATGATGCAAAATTAAAAACAGTTATAAATTTCACTACTATTTCTAGGTCACTAATCAAATGCAAGCAAATTAGAGACATTATTCATTCTTAGAATTAGATTTTTCTTACAAGATTCTTTAGCTTGAAGCAAATGGATGACACTAAGACATTCTGAAATTCATAAAATTGTTATTCTGGTCATTAAACTTTGCACTAAATTAGAAAATTCGGTTACAGTGTCCTTCACATGATACATGCACTTATCATAGTAAAAACAGTAAATTATGCATAATTATATGCCTCAACCAAACCCTTATCCTACCCTAACCCTATATAGTAAGTACATGTTGTTAATTAATATTACTCTGTACTTATATAATTACACTGTAACAATGGCACCTTAAAATAAATTGTAACCGAAAATTCAAACATTTGGACCCCACTTTATATTTTACCCTCTATGTTTGACAGCTTGGATTGGCACTATTCCACAAAAGTTCCTCTAAGATATGTGAGAGAATTTTTTCATTTCAATGAACTCAATTTTAAGGCAACCAGGTAACTGACTTTTTTTTTTTAAGTTAAACCAACAGCTCTTTTTTTACAGTGTGGTAATTTCTAGGAATCCACATCTGATGTTTTGTGCTGCACTTAAAAATGCAGCTTTTAGGAAATAAATAATTCCACCTGCTGTTTTCATCTCCATCTTTTGAGGAATATCATTGAAGAGGCTGTTTGTTTGCTTCCTCTGTGTGATTAAAGGTTCGGTTATGCATGTGGGCGGCGTCGAGCATCTTTAGAATGAAACTGTGAATCTGTTCAGGGCAGAGATACAGTAGAAAGAAACCACAGAAGACTGAGTTTTCCCAACATGGTGTAAAACACATGTTTTATGGGGACATTCTATAGCCATAATGAATTTTATACTGTACAAACTGTATATTCTATACCCTATAAACCTATACCCATCACAGAAAACTCTGTATGATTTATAAGCTGTTTTCTTCAAAAAATGACAAAAAAAAATGACTGGTATTACTTTCTTTGTGCGGACATTTTTTCTCCACAATGAGGTTTACCAAGACAACACACACACTTAGACTGCCTTCCCATCTCTACAGCTGTGGGACTTGTCACTACTGTAGTCTGTTTCTAGACAAAGCCATTCGTTCACCATCCAGTGTGTTTTCTTAGAGTTTAAATTCTTGCATTTATTCATTTGTGAAATTAAAAATGGCCCTTTTGGGAGGGAAATTATATTTTTCAAAGCAATACTATTGAAACTATTCAAGCTTGATATGCAATTGACATCAGCAAGACGAACAACCATAGTACTCTATATCAATATTAAGGTAACTCAATTAAAAATGTATGGGCTAATAATGCACCTGGATACAATCTGACCTGCCATTATGTGGATGTAAGGCACGTCTCTAAGTGAGTGTGCGCCTCCACTCTTACGCCAGCGCCACTGGGAATTTAAACTGCAACGTAACACAGCAATAAGGGGCTGTGTGAACTTTGACCTGTTGACCCTCCCTATTAGAGCTGGCAGCTGGGGAATTTCATTTTGATACAGCAAGGCAGTCACTAACAGTCCCGCTTCGTGCTACGAGTTGTCATTTCTCACATTTTCAATTTCTTTCCTCCGTAGTTTTCATTTCATAGCGTTGACCTTTTTGACTCTGTCATGTGGAGTGTTTGGGTGATGTGCTCTCAGGAAATAGCAGGAAGTTCCGAATGATAAATTGTGGACTACATTTACTAGTCTCGTTGCGTCATGGTTTTCCTCATCCATTGTGAGAATAGTGAGATTTTGTTTTGTTTGGCAGCTTAATCTGAAAGTAAAATGTTGGTTTGGTGTTTCCTAAAGAAACATCTGTAATCCTGTAGCTTTAACCATCAACACCCAACTTTCAATAATGCAGTTTAATTTATGACCGCAATGTTCTAGACTCAACACGCTATATTAAAATGTATGTGGCTTGTCTCTGAATTATTCTTTCAGGTGAAATGCAGTGTGTATATGTATATATAGTTTTTTTTTTTTTTTTCTTACAGTGTACATGGCTGAAATATTTTTTATATAAATATTGTATTTGCATTATTGAAATGAATTTGAATAAAATATATCTTTAACTTTTTATTACATTTGTAGACAACTTATTTTAGCACTGTAAAAAAATTATTTTCATGATTTATCACCAAATCAACTTCAATAATTAATGTGGTTCAGGTAACATCATATTTTGAGTTTCTGTTGATTAAATTCATTGTGTGAACTCAAATTTTTAATTTCAACGAACCAGGTGACTTACTTTTTTTAAGTTAAACCAACAATTCTTTTTTACAGTGAGAGAAAATAGACATTTTTTCTCAGTTCCATAAGTGTAGTTACTGCATTTTACATATGGAAGCTTTTTCTAAATAGTTATTGAATAGATGATTAAAAAAAAAGAAAGATTAAAAAGTAAAAGGCAAATGACCTAAATGGAAAAAGGAATTGTTAATGACTATAAACAATTACACATGCATGCAGCATAATCTGTTGTCTGAATATTCTATTCTATTCTATTCTGTTCTATTCTTCAGCAGATGCAGCCCCTGACCTCAGGCTCAGACTACAGGGTGTTTGTTTTTACCCCTCAGGCCTGTAGGTGGGGCAATGGCACCACATAATGGTCCTTTCCGTGCCAGAAAAGCCCGAGATCGTCTCACCTACAGGGGCAGAAGTGACTGAGCTCCTATAGAAAGGCCTGAATAGACAGACCGGTGGCTCTTCCTCTCGGTTACCAGATGTTCAAGCTCCCAAGGAGCGTCTGATTTGTGAAAATAACTGGGAGAAAGTAGGTCAATCACGTCTCATGAAGGACGTGCTGCTGGTGACGAACTCATTGCAGGGTGAGCTGTTTAATACCGAGAGTGTGGAAATAATCTCTATCACTGTCACTGTGTGTGTAGGGGCCCCGAGCGCAGGTGCAGCTGACGGCCCCGCGCCGTTAATTACTCCGGTAAACTTTGTAATCACGAGAGTTTACGGGATCTGCTGAAATGAGGTGGAACTGACCCGTTCCGTCTCTTTTCAGAGCCCATTTCCACTGGATATTTTACATGTTAATTGTGTAGAATGGCTCTCCGCTCCTTTCTTTCTATAGGTGCTGCCTGGAGCTGCGCCTCGGGCTCTTTCTCTCTCTCCCTCTTCATTTCAGCAGCAGAATGAAAATGCTAATTATTATATGGCAACCTCGACTTAACCAGCCCATTTCACATGTTCTGCTGTTTTCATTTAATATCAGCTGTGAATCACGATCTTTGTTACACTGACACACAAAGAAAGAACTTTAGGATAATGGTGGTATTATCACGGTTCGCTATTATTTAATCATTAATAATCATACATTTTTATCAATCTAAAATTCATCATTTATATTACAATTGTAACTTTTGATGCAGCTAATTTTATTATCAATGTTGTTATTGTTTATAAGTTTAATCGGTTTATATTTTTTTAACAATAGCAATAATAAAACAACGCTAATAATAATAATAATAATACATATTATTTTATTTAAATGTAAATATTATAAGAACAGATTGGACTCGTATTTGAAATGTAAATTTCAAAACACAAAACATCAGAATAAATCGTCGCTACACAAGTTAAAAATAATAATATTAGGCTACTTATAATTCAAATAAATAAATGTTGAACATATATGAACGGTGACCTGTTTAATGTCGTCAGGCGGCATATAAGGTTTGAAGTCGTTTCCAGAGAACTGAAGTTTGTAATTGTCACTGGAGTTGTATTGGGACATCTGCTCGACTGTATCAAAGCCGACACGAGAGTCCCAGCGGCTGAGCAAAAATCTGAGTTAATTAGCGCGATACATGTTTAATTAAAGCCAATTACAATATCTAAAATTACCTAATCGAAACCTGTTTTCACAGTGAAGGTGCCCTCAGCACGATCTGTTCCACACAGAAATAACACATGCATTTTGCAGCTCATGCACTTTGTGCTTCTGTATAATACTGATGCTGCTGGATATGGAGATTTTTTTGTCTGCAAATAAAAGCATCAGCAGATATTGGAAACGACAGCGCGTCTAATACTTTTATTGGCGTTTTTGTATTTTTTATACAGCTACATCATCTTACAGCCTATTTATTTGTTAAAAGCGTGTATTTAATTTATTCTGCATGAAAAAGGACATTTTTAATCTGCGAAATGAGGTTTATACATTTGATAACTATCAGACTTCGCCTTTTGTTTATAAGTCGTTCCCAACTATTTGATGTTTACAATGCACGACAGTTGTGAGGTGATAAATTCTGGCACTCTTTAAAAGAAAATCAGAAACTGATTGGCTCATGTTTGATCGATGTTAGGCTATTGATTAGAGTTCCTCTTCCCCGTTTAATTGTGCTGTGATCTCAAACGCTGTTCCACAGATGCGTCGAAAGGAGGCGCTCTTCATCAAATTTCTCTCAAAGATTAAACGCTGCTGCTCCGCCAAAAAGCTCCTGCAGTTTCCTCCGGAAAACAAATTCAGATATTTTCACGTTTTATTCATTTAGGCTGATGCTCAAATTCATTCTCGAGAAAGAAAGATTGAGATTTGTCATATTGTTAATGATGTTTTAGACGAGGTAAATAATTAAGCATATTTTTCTACTATTAATTTATCATTTATTCATATTTTTTATTCACATTTTTATTTATGTTTATTAGTTAATGCTATTTGCTTTTGTCTATTTATTTCAACCCGCTACAAATGGAAAAAGGTAAATAAAAAATATATTAACTTGTAGTTGTTTCATTATAAAACATAATAAAATGGCCAACATGATTCATCTGCGCTTGTTAAGCACAACTTTATATATAATGGCGCCAGAAACAACAATAAACTGTAACGGAAATGATGACTTGACTCTAAAAGCAATGCACATAATTCATCAAGATTTTATTTGCCCTCATTTTTCCCTTTTCTGATCATTAACGCTGTAATTAGTTGTCATGATTAAGGCGAAGGGAACATATGCAACAGTTTAAAAATGCAAAGACGAATGATTGATTCATGCTCTGACGTTTACGCATCTTTGATTTCCATCTCTCTTTCTCTCTCACATTCCCTTTTAGATAAACCCCTTACAAATGTAAAAAAAAATAATAAAAAAACTTTCGAGTCTTAGCGTAAGAGCACGCAAATGTGAAAATTAACCATTTAAAATAGCCTCATTGCGTAAAGAACTGGGACGTGTGGAGCTGGCAGATGCGCTCAAACCCCTGAAACTTGTGCTCTCGGATTGATTTTCCTAAGGTAAATCATCTTTTAGCATCCCTGCATTAGTTATGATGAGCTGGTTCACGCCTTTCACTACATGACGTGCTCTCTGAGTGGTCAGTTGTCCGATTTTACGCAACCCAGAATCTCAGCACTGCTAATTTAATTTCATGTCTCAATGCCAATACCAGCCCGAACGCACATGTCAACGCTTTTCTGTGATGTTGGAGACAGACAGGCCTTCACCCTCTTTTCAAGCAATTCTATTATAGCCATGCCTCTCCTCCAGCTTCTCTGGAGTTTTGCAGGTGTCATTTCTACTCCAGACCTTTAAGATTAAAAGATCTGGCCGTGCGCAAAGATGCAAATAGGAAAGTCGTGGTGCGCTGGTATGATGCGTGGAGGGGACATCTGGGCACTGGCCATCTGACTGACTTTGCCTTGACATCTGGGAAAGCCACTGGTGTGTGGCACGCGAATCGGTTGATGTCGCTATTTAAATGCAAATTTGTTGGGGATCATTGGAGCCTCACCCCGTAAATTCACACAAAAGGAACACTTCACACACAATAAGGAGGAGGGTCGTTTCTTCGGGAGGTCTTGGCAACGCCGAACAAATCTTATTCAAACCCACACACACCTTCTGCATGACTAACTTTTCCTTTGTCCTGCGCTCTCGGTTAGTACATCTCCCCAAATAAGATCTAACATGGGCAGACAGAATAGAGCTCAATCCGCGGCGTTCACTTTAAAAAAAATAAAGGTTCCGGTTAGAACCAAAAAGCTTTATTTTGTCATAGTAGAATATTTTAAGGTTCTTTTAGATTGTTGTGTAAAAAAAAAAAAGAACCCATAAACCAAAACACTGATCTGAAGAACATATAATGTATCAAGTTTTTATTGTCGCCAACAATTAAAGATAATGTTAAAGGTGTAAAAATGTAATACACAAATCATTTTATTTTTTCAAAATATTCTTCTTATTATTATGTTGGCAATCATATTGTCATATTGTTATTTTAGCTGCTGTTTTAGTCTGGTACAATTTTTTTTTTTTTTTTTTTTTTTTTTTTTTTTTT
>RJVU01067793.1:13033738-13050407 GCA_003731715.1 Anabarilius grahami | reverse complement strand
CTTGCAAAACGCAATTAAATCGGTTTCAGTATAAACGCGCCGGATTTTTTTTTTTGTGTGTCATAAAACAGAAATTTGTCGCGCACTTTATTTTCAAACGTCGACGAGTGAAAGTGAAAGTTAGTGAATTAAAGAGCGCATTTTGCACGCTTTGGCTCCGGGCTCCAGATGAGCCTCAGAAATGAGCCGAGATGGATTCAGGCGAGCAGCTGATTCTCCAGTCTCCGGCCAGATGGCTTCTGAACACAGATTTGCATTCATTTTCGCCTAATATCTTCCAAAATAGAGGGGCAGCTGCATTTGTTGTCAAATAAGGTTTAAAACTCCTTTTTAGGACGGGATCGTTACCTACGCGATGGGATTGTTGAACTTCTCTAGTCAACAGTATCAGATTTAAAGGGATTTAGACTAAAACCCTAATTTGGTAATCAGATTGAAATCGCTTTGGTGTGTAATCTGTATTAGAGATACTGTAGATTAGGCCTAGAGATAGCAAACCTGAAATATTTATTATTATGGTAAGTTAGATAGGTTTGGAAAAAGAATTAAAATAATAATAGTTTGATTTTAAAAAACAAACAAAAACAAAAAAAACGATATCACATGCCAAATAGGTCTGCTGATACTTTAGATTTATTTATTAGGAGCACACACGTAATTATAATATTTGATAACAATAATTATAAGAACATTTCACGTGAAGCAAACATTAAGATAAACGCATAATAATAATCATTTGCTGCCTAGAGTGCCATTTAACATTAAAGTTCACAGAGGCATTCAGCGTATGCATGGATCAAAGTCACTGCGAATTAAAGACAAAAAGCATATCAATCTTAAATTGTCGTAAAATATAATTTTATTACTTACGTATTTAATTAGACGACGATGCAATGTGATGGATTTTGAGTCGAGGCAAGAGCAACAGCTTTGATAATTCACTTATCTTTGGCAATAGTCATTAACCCCCAACACTAGCAGAATAGATTGCTGTGTAAAACACATCTCTCTTCTCCTCTCTCCGTCCATCCATCCATCCCTCCCTCCAGCGCACAGGGTCCCCAGATAACCAACATCGGACTTCCATTTTCGCCCATTAATACAAGTATTAACATACATGCAGAGTCTGCTAATATCGGAGCGCGAGCACCTTACGAAATGAAAGAAAAAATGACCCTTATTGTTCTGATAAATGATTATATTTTTATTACAAAAGACATCCTACTTCTTGCGCATAGAAGGAGAGGGTGGACGCAATGTTTCCCCCGAGTCCTTTCACAGTTTCAGATGTAATTCTGCAATAATTTACAAAATTAAGCGCGTGTACGCGTTAGGACTAGGAGTTTGACATCGCCTCGGTTCGCTCCGCGCGCGCAAACTGTGCGTGTTTGATTCAAGCAGTCAATGTTGCCATAATTTAAGACGCGCATTACGCCATTATGCAGATGCCCAGGGTGTTTATCATAAGGAGCATCTAGTCTTAAAATGCCAGTGCACCTTCCCGACTTAAGAGTAATCAAATTTTGTCAATTTGGCACTGTCACTGTGATGATGGCCCGGTAAGAATTTTATTCTGGAAACTGGAAACACTTTCAGCGGATGGGTGGCCGGTGCTCTTTTTTGCACTCTATAAACTTGCATGGCAGTTTCTCAGAATATATCGTTTCTATATATCGCGGGCTTTCATTATCATTCATTTTTGTTCCTCTCTGATGATTACTTGACATGATGTTCACTGGAAAAGCAGTAGCAGCAGTGACTCTAGTCGTGTATGTACTCACGGTCCAAGCTTAAAGCCCAGCGACAGGAAGCGTCAACCCTCTCCATGTATGGGCATAGCCACGCCTACGCGCGCGTCATCCTCTGACAGCGTGGATCCCGTGGGTCTGGAGTTTTTGGCTCCCGGGAAAGGTTCCAGTCCTGGGGGATAGAGGGTTGAGTTTTGTATGCTTCCATCCATTCTGCAAAGACGCGCTAAAGGCCCCTCATCATCCTCTCCCGTGTCCGGGAACACCTCCACGGTGATCATTTACGCGTTTATTTGTCTTTTGGAGCCAGAAGTGGTGGATTCAGCAGTGTCCCGAAGCCTTTTTTGATGCTGTTGTTATAGGATGCCACCAAGCTAAGAGCATCATCACCATCATCATCATCCTCATCAACAACAACAACAACAAGCAGAGAAAGTTGCGAGAAATGTTTAACTGAATTAAAACAAGTCTAATATCCCTGATATTTGCGCGACTTGTTTCGCTTCTTCCAAGGGAGGATCTCCATCTATCCAAACAAGCTGCTGGAGAGGCTTGAGAATCTTTACGCACTGAGTCGTTCATGTGGTGCCAACGCAGGACGGACTGAAGAAGGAGTCGGGACTGCTTTTTTCTTCTTCTTCTTCTCTTTTCGACAAATCCCAAACAAACTCTTACTGCTATCCGAAGGGGCTTCTCGGAGAAACGACGCGCCCTCGCTCACACTCTCATTTCATCTCTTTGGCTGGAAGTGGGTTGCACGCGAACTGTTTTAATGTTTGGGATTCAGGAAAATATACCGAGAGGGGGGACCACTATGAAAGAGGAACCGCTGGGCAGTGGCATGAATCCGGTCCGATCGTGGATGCACACGGCTGGGGTGGTGGATGCGAACACGGCCGCCCAGAGGTACGTTTGCCAAATCATCCGATTTTTAATGCATTTCTCAGATCGACCCCTAAATCCCCAATATGCCATGTATCAATTACACTCTCCCCATGCACCTATTCGCCGCTTTCCCCTGTTCATTACATCATATTACAGTTTAAGTGACAAATCAAGAATTCTCCCATGTTTTCATTCTATCTACATCTATCTATATCTCCAGTGTACGCCTGTTGTTTTAACCCACACTGGTGTCTTGTTTTCCCCGCAGTGGAGTTGGGCTGGCACGGGCGCATTATGAGAAACAACCGCCATCCAACCTCAGAAAATCCAATTTTTTCCACTTCGTCCTGGCGCTTTATGACAGACAGGGACAGCCAGTGGAGATCGAAAGGACAGCTTTTGTGGACTTTGTGGAAAAGGATAAAGTAAGCGCCACTCTGGAATACAGCTCTGAATTTTCACCTTAAAACTTCCACAGCTAGATCTTTGGAAACACGTGCGCCATAAAACACTTTTGATGGATATATCACATGCAGAGAAAAACAAAACAAAAAAATACATATGCATTATACACATTATTGCCAGGAATTATTATCTTCTAAAATAGAAGATACTGTTGAAATAGATGCTGGATAAATATGTTTCGCCCTTACATGCATACAGACAAAAATGCATGCGTTTCATAAATATACAAAAATTCAATTCTCAACAACCCAATAATGCCAATCTGACCCCAAACAAATGCTTATTTTCAGGAGCCTAACAGTGAAAAAACTAACAATGGGATACATTACAAACTACAACTATTGTACAGCAACGGTAAGTGTAAATTTCTCTATTCAGCAGGGATAGATTTACAAGTGTTTTATTCACTCAATGGAGCCGTATTGACTTACATTTACTTTCCTAAAAATGTAGTTCAGTTTATTCCACAAATGTAATTCTAGTAGACGGCAAACCTTCTCTATTAGTGAATTTCAAGAATACTTTCTTTTTTCTTTTTTTTTTTCCGAGGAAACTTTGTATAGTTTTTTTTCACCAGACTTTTTCCACATTGAAAAACAAAAATAATTTCCCACAGGCGTCAGAACAGAACAGGATCTTTATGTTCGGTTAATCGATTCCATGACAAAACAGGTAAGAACTTTTTCTTTTCTCTTGCGCGTGTCTGTGTATTTATATTTAAAATCTCTCTCTCTCTGTGTGTGTGTGTGTGTGTGTGTACGTTTCTGTTGCACGTGCTTTACATTAGGCTACATTGTTTCCATAATACATCTTCTTCTTGATATGTATTATTTATTGGAGATGCAGTGCGTTTTATTCTCATTCCTCGTTATATTTACGTGTACTGGGGTACCATGGACACTGTAATGTAAAGTCGTGGCTCATTTTGGGTTGCTCTGATTAATGGGGGGAGGTTATTTAGCGGATTTAATTTAATATGAATCACATTACCACGTTTTTCTTCTCGTGTAGCTGCTTGATAATTCATTGCGAATTAATGAAATAGCGTAGGGCATAAAATGTGTTTGCATTTCAATTTATAAAAAAAAATAACACATACATTTTAAATTACGCATTTAAAATCAAAAATATTTTCTGAGGATAAAGTCAAAAATAACCTAAAGTGGTAATGATTTCTTTATAATTCACGCCCTTTATAAAGTCTCGCCCTCGCATATATTAGTCAAAACCCATATTTGTGTATTGCGCTCAATTAGGTTGTATTTTTATTAAATCATTTTTTTTTTTATTTATCTGAGACAATATATAGCTCATATGCGTGTACTTTTGAGGCACACAAATTATAAAGCATACATTATTTTAATGATTCTATAAAATAAAAAAATTAAAAATGCACCTTTTTATTTGGCAGTGCAATATCTATTAATTGCCATTCAGTTACTAAATGTTCGTGTGTCATTTATATCGCACTGTCGCGCGTGAAAACTCACTTTTGTCGTGCTGTAATCAGATAGGGTTAAAGGCATAAAAATAAAGCTCCAGGCGTGAGACAGACACTTGAGTTCATATTGTGCTCTGATGTTCTCTGAAATCACTCTCAGCTCATTTCCATTGTCCATTTCAGCCTCTCATAGTAAAGAACAGGGCGGATCTTTAGCTTGATTTTGAGGCTCTTGTTATCTGTTGTTTATCCATCGTTTGGCATCACAGGAGAGAAAATATGAAGGTTTTATCTGAGGCGCCTCTGAATGGAGCTGAACATGATCAAAGAGTCAATGGCGCTGAACAGCCACTTTATGGTTTTCCGTATATTTTCAGTGAGAGGCAGGGGGAAAAAATAAGGATGCATCAAATAATGTCTGATGAATTCAAGCCAGTGCTCGTTTTGTCATTTGCAATTTCTAGACGTTTTGAATTGTATATTTGTTAAGCGTCTTAAAAAAAATAATAATAATAATGATAATAATAAAATTCATTAACAGAATTAACGTCAAACCAACGCTTGATTCATCATGCACTTGACAAATTCAATTTCAAAAATGCCCTAATTGCGACTATCCTTTATTATAAGTTCTCATATATATTTTAAATTCAATTTATTTTTGCACTGTGCTTATTTACGCACATTATGCTTGCATTTTGTTTTTAATTTCCAGTTTAATGTGTAAATATAGGCCTGCAGCAGTGCTTGGATTTTCATACACTTATATGTACCAGCAATAATGTTTGTGTATACACATACAAATTATTATTATTATTATTTTACAATGATGTACTGTGCGAGAGCGCACTCCAACGCGCCCCACGGATCCCACGGAAGGACGCGTTGGAGTGCGCTCTTGCACAGTACATCATAACGGGAGCAGGGCAAACAGGGAGGGAGGGAGAGAGAGAGAAAGAGAGAGTGAGACAGAACGCGCAAAAAGCAGCAAGGCCCGTGCGCACCTACAGCTCCAAACGCCATCTGTTAAAGCCAATGCTCAAAAATTACTCAAGCGTACCCCCCGACACCGCTTTTTATCTAAAGAAAAATCATTGTTAGCGGCTCAAAATAAACAACAGATTGCCCATTAGCACTCTACCCCTAAATATCTGCAGATTATAACCGCGTTGATGTGTACGGTTATGGGTATTATTTACCGCGGCCATCTGCGTCGGAGAAGCGACAACTATGTGATTTCTATTATCATTCCCCAAATAAATAGCGCAAAGATCTAAACAGAAGCATATGCGACTCTTCATTTCTAAAGTGATATGCATGTGGTATAATTTGTCATCGCAATGACCGGCCAAGTGTTGATATTCATTTCAAACATCATATTTATTTATGCAAATTAATAACACAAAGGTTATCTCCATCTAGAATGTGGGCATGTGTGTTGGTTTACAGATAAAACATTGTTTAACAATGTATGTTGGCTAAATGGATTTCATTTACGCACCTTAGATGTTTAGATTTTTAATTGATGAACCTGAACTTTGTGCCATAAAACCACATTTTATTATTTTAGGTCCAATTTCACTTTGTTTTTGATGGAGAAGCGAAGTTTTATGGTTAATATTTTGACTGCTATATTTTAATCCTCTTGTTTAAAATGTCTGTTACTTTTATTTCAAGGCTATTATTTATGAAGGACAAGACAAAAACCCAGAAATGTGCCGAGTTCTTCTCACGCACGAAATTATGTGCAGGTAAGAAAACGCCTTTTTAACATTTTCAGATGATGATAAACTATTACATTTGACTGCATAATTGTGTTTTATCAGCCATAATGTCTTGTCATGTTTTCATAAATGCGTAACGCACATGATCTAGGCCTATCCAGGCCTCCGAGCATCAGCCTTACAGAAAATCAATGAATCCCTGAATAGATCTGCCTGGATACGCTGAAAAGAATCCAAATGTTCAGAATTGTCAGGCGGCTCATGCGTAATGATTTACGGTTATCTCGGCGAGTTTCAGAAGTTCTACTTCAAAAGCGCAAATTTGACTGAATCATTTGGTGACATCGGACTTATGAATGATCTCACTGGACTTTTATTACTATAGAGGGTGAATTGAAATTCACGCACACACAAATGCGCGCGCGCGTGTGTGTGTGTACTCGGGCCTTTTGGAAAGTGGCTTTTCATCCTCAGCAATTTAGCCGTGCGCCACTTTGTCTGTTCTGATTTTTACGCACACGCCACAGAGAAATCATGCGGTTATTTTAAAAGTAAAAATGACATTAAACAAGAGAAGAAGAGAACCCGACACGTATGCAAGCAAGCACTCAATTTTCCACCAAAATCGGAAAACCGTGCTCAAAGGTCACGCCATATCCTTCTGCGCTCAAGATAATAACAAACTTTTAAGAGTTTAGCGAGCCGCGTTTAACTGTTATTTGCGTCAAACAGCGCAGATGCGTTTCCGAGTCCCAAGCAGAGGTCCATACACATACCTTAATCACTTTAGCTGTCAGCTTTAAGGAGCTTTACGTGTTTTCCATACCATATGGTGTTAATTTAGCTCACTTAGATATGTAACCATTATACAAGTGGGCTTCTTTAAATTCAAGAGGCATAACATTTTTTTTCCTCAGTAATTTCAACATTAATTAAAGAAAGCATAATGGAAGCATCTTCAGGGCCTCAAAATGGAGGCATTGGCACATTGTAGGAGACTGATGGAGGCTTTTTGAGCTGGTAATTAATAAGTGCCCCACAGAAATCCTGGTTGAAGGTGGCATCTTGCATCCTCTCCAGACACAACAGCTTGACAATTAGAGGTAAACAAAAGCTGGGGCTGAGAGAGAGCTTTCCCCCCTCCCAGCCTCCTGGCACCCCCTCTCCTCCTCTCAGCACTAAGACAAACACCAAAAACATGCTGTTTTCCCTCCTTCAGCCACAGCGCCGGGCTCCGTGTTTACCCGCCGCCCGCATCTGCGAGAACCGCAGCCACCAACACCATCAGGCTCAGCCAGAACCTACGCCAAACACCTCGGCGGTTAGCTAGAAAAAGAGCGTGTCAGATGAATAAATCTAAACACACGGTGCTCGAGGACGAAAGACACATGCAAGCTGTTTGCTGATTCTCTCATATCTCATGTCTCGTCTTCTCTCTCTCTGTGTTCTTCTCCCCAAGTCGGTGTTGTGACAAAAAAAGCTGCGGAAACAGGAACGAAACGCCCTCAGACCCCGTGATCATCGACAGGTAAGACTCTATTTGCTTCCTGCCTTCCGTGTGCGAGCGTAGGGCGCTGCGGCCCAGCGTCCTGGCCTGGGTTTGCCCTGTGTTGTTGTGCGGCGTGCCGCGCAGGTGTGTTGACGTGGAAACCCGGGGGTGTCTTTAGGGACCGTGTAATTGCTGGTGAGTCAGGGAAGCGCTTTCCTCAAGACTTGCGAGCAGTTCGCCACATCTAGAGAGCATTTGGTTTTAAACTCACAACTCTTTCATCCTAATTTGTGAACAACAGCTCTGCTTATCTTCTCTGTAAACAGTGCGCTGCCTCTCGCTGGCTTTGTGGCACGACTGCGTCTGCGTCTGAGCATGCATGTTTGAGGCAAAAAGGTGTCTTTACGTTGCGCTCTGTAGTGCTGCCGGTGGGAAATGAGTAATGTTTCTGGGCTGGCTGTTGGCGGTTGCATGTTGATCACATTAGGGAAAGCGTGTTCAAACACAACGGCTCCCGCCGAGTGGGTAATTGACGTTCTTTTTTTTTTTCTTTTTTTTTTTTTTNTGCAGCTTATGTTTCTCTTTGTGAGTCTGGCTCAAGGTTACACTTACTCGGCGAGACTTACACTTCTTCCTTTTTGTCCAATTATCCCTGTAGTGGCAGCACATATGTGGATTACGGCAGGGCAGGTCTTGGACTCGCGGTTGAAACGGTAAATGTGACAGGGAGCGCTGGCTGCTCGAGTCTGGGCCTCTTGGAGATTAGTGAGCTAGAACAAGCCTACCTTGCTCTATAAAGCCAGGAGTCTCTCTGTTTCCATCTGCTGTAAAGAGCCATGAATAACCAGCAAGTGCTGCCAGCCGCAAGAGTGTCTCCCTCTCTCTTGTTTTCTTGCCGTAGCTGTTGCAAAGTTATCTCACGATCACAAACTTGTCTGTCCACTGAGTGAGAAATTAGATTGGAGGTTGAGATGATGGGTAAAGCAGGGAACGAAATATGCGCCACCAGTGGATAGCAATGCTAATGTTTGACTTGCTGAAATAGCTGTTTGCTTAGCGGGGAATGTTTGGTATCTGACAGAGGGAACATCTCTCTTATTAGTAATCAAATAGCAGTGACCAGTTGCCGCTGTCAGTCACCATGCATGAAGTGTGTGAAGCGTCGGAAAAAAGGACTCATGCACTGTGTGTAGAAGTTATGGCTGTGCTTGCGTGTTTGGAGGTCTGAGCATTTCCCGCTCTCACGTCATGTGGTTGTAATGTGGAAACCCTGCAGTACTACACAATAATGTGAGTCAATTGGTTAATGTGAGGATTTTTTGGAGTAGACATAAATTTGTTTTGTTTTCACATAGCTTATTCATAAACAATATTTGATTTAATTGATAATCCATGGCTCTGCTTCCTACATAGGCAGCATCCAAACTACTTGCTGAATGCAGAAATTTGAATCACATTTGATCACTTTAGAGTATTAATATATTGCTAGGCTAATTCCGCAATACTCCAATAAGCATAAAAATGCACAGCACATGTAAATATTACGTAAAACAGTTCATTTTCATTTATACTTTAAATTTTTAAATTAATTTTAAAGGGATAGTTCACCCAAAAATGAAAATTCTGTCCTTAATTACTCACCCTCATGTCGTTCCAAACTCGTAAGACTTTTGTTCATCTTCAGAACACAAATTGGGATATTTTTAATGAAATCTGAGCGATTCCATTGGCAGTTTATGCAACTACCACTTTGACGCTTCAAAAATGTCATAAAGAGATCGTAAAACTAATCCATATGAATTGACACAATCGCTTTATATGATGAACAGATTTAATTTAGGCTTTTATTCACATATAAACATTGATCAGTGAACATAAACAGAAGCTCAACTGAACCTGCTTGATTTGCAAGTATAAACCTCATTGGTTCTTGCGGAAGCTCAAACGTGATGCGTAACATGAGAATGAACCTCATTGGTTCTCGCAAACATGCTTGAGCTTCTGTTTACCACAACTGATCTGTGAGTTGATGAATGTTTATCTTTGAATAAAAGACTAAATTAAATCTGTTCAGCATATAAAGCGATCGTCACTTCATAAAATTTGGACTAAACAACTCCATTCATAATGATTTGTATTACAATCTTTTTATGACTTTTTTGAAGCGTAAAAGTGGTAGTTGCATAGCTGTCAATGGAGGGACAGAAATTGCACAGATTTCATTACAAATATATTCATTTGTGTTCTGAAGATGAACGAAAGTCTTACAAGTTTAGAACGACATGAGGGTGAGTAAATGATAATTTTTGGGTGAACTAAAGTGTATTTATTTATTGCATTCTGGGATTTGCTTGTCAGTAAATAAGCAATGCTGCCTAACAATTTGCCCAAAATGTGGTATCTTAGTGGGTAGCATAAATGCTAAAGCATAATGAGCATAATGATGTGTGTCTGTGATCCCCTAAAATGTTGCCAGTGTAGGCAGCCCATTAGGTTTTCCAACAGAGCCTGTATTTAACCATTTTTGGAGGGGAACATGAGTTCCTTACGTTTTCTTTTGTAAACACTCTCAAAGAGTGTGAATCAATCTCAGTAACCTTGGTTATCTTTGCATTAAATGATTAGCTTGTTTAAACAGACGTGCTGAAGAGCTCTGACAGTGTGCGAACAGTAATTAGTTACAGGACAGACATTCATGCACTCACTGTAACTCAACCGCAAGAGAAAGAAAAGCTAGTGGGGTGGGGAGGAAAAAAAAAGAGGAGTCCCAGTGAGGAGGAGGAGGAGGAGGAGGAGGAGGAGGATTTGTTTTGGTTTTCTGAACAGAAGATAAAACACATATCACTTCCTCTTAGCAGATCCTGAATGGAGTCTCAGGCAGTCAGAGTCGATTCTCCCAACTGTGGCTTATACAATGTATTTACCTTTAAAGAAAAACATGAACACTTTACAACAGATATTTACCGCATTGACTCTTCCCATAAATTGCTCGGCTTTGTGTGGTGGCTAAATAGAGGTGGATGGATCGGATGTCTTGGCGCTTTGTGCTTCAATCTGGTGAACAATATGTGTAACACTAGTAAAAGAGGAAAAGGAGAACAGTGCAAAGAAGGTCTGATACTCGGCAAAAAGGAGGGATATTGTGGTAGGTTGAAACGGTGGATAAAAAAGCTCACATTTTGATTGTGAGGCGTCTGAAAGACTCGAGAGGATCATTTTCATAGAGGGGCGATCCGTTCTGTCAGATCACAAAAGCAGATGTACTTCATTAGCCGACTGCATTGTCTGCATATCACAACTGTGAACAGATGATTTTATCCAACGCTCGGAGAACAAGGCGGCCGGGAGAGCCCGGAACACACGGAAACACGAACCTCAAATGACTGAAGCGTTCGTGCAGGTGGGGTGTATGATATAAAGCTAATTTGTAATCACAAAACCAATCCTGTTGGGTAATGTCTTGTTAGGTCCGTCTTTTTTCTTGTCTCTGAGGAAAAAGGGGAACGTTACAGTACACGAGGGAGTTTTATGCATAGCTAAGATATGTGCATGATCATTTGCATGCACAGGAAGTAGATCCAAAGTGCAGACAAGAAAGGGTCGATTGCATTACGATCAAAACATTTAACTGGGTTGGACTGGGGATAGACGGACAGACAGATAGAGGGAGAGAATGTTCTGCTAAACATGGCTATGGTGACCAGAAGATCTGGTGATCCATTATCAATAACGTTTTCAGCCACATTCTCCCAGATGGCACATGGGCCAGGCATACTGCTCGTTGGCACGGGCTTGGACAATAACTGGCACCCGCTCGCTTCTGGCATTTTCAATGGAGTTTAGGAGACTTATCATTCCAAATGTGTCCTATTTTCCTGTAGTCAAGCCAGACATCTGTTTATACTATTTCTCTTGGACTTTGGTGCAGCTTTAGGTTCTTCGCGAGGAGAAGGGAAAAAAAAAACGAGAAAAACTTGGTTGTATTTCACAGCTGTTACAAAATTTCAACCTCAACGGATCTTTAAATATTTCACAACCCGACCCTGCTTCGCCATAGATTATTCATCTGTATTTTTGAAAGATAGATTGAGCCTCAGAAATGAGGAGTCCTTCGGCTAGATCCCGAACTCTTGTAGGTGATGTCTTGAGCACACATGTCAAGAGCGAGGCGTTGGATCATTTACCGCCCCCGTATCGGTCCAAAAACTAATAATACCTCTCTGACTCAAGAGCGTTCGGGGTTTTCCTAGCCAACCGATCTCCCTTTCACTTCCTGTCAGAAAGGTCAGGACATGCTGACCTCTGACAGCCAACCCCCTCCCTGAACTGAATAATTCATGAGATTGACTTTTTTTTTTGTCAGACACAGTTGTGTAGCAGGACGGTTTATGTAGCTCATTTCACTGAGGCTTTTGCACCTGTTCAGGCTGCATGATATTTGGGTCCCGATGCTGATTTAGCTAAACACTCATTAATTTTTTCATACCTTTCCAGAAGGGATTGCGCTTGGTTATTAGCTAGGTCTTCCTGGAGCCATATGCTGGGTAAAAATTTGTGTACGTACTCCGCCTGTTGCAGGTTTTTAATCTAGAAAAACCAACAAAGATCGTTCCTCTGTTTTTTTTGCCCTTTTGTTTGTATCTTCTCCGACCAGGCTACTTAAAAAGACCTCCTCCCTCTCATCCACACACAGGCCTTCTCTCGGAGCTGAGCAAATGCCAGCATTTAGAAGGTCAGAGCTTTTGTTGGAAAAGCGCTATGTAAATTAGCACCAGCAAAAGGGACATTAAACAAAATTCAATTCATTGTCTCCCTTAATGTCATTTACATTTTTGGCTCGGGCCCGTCCTGTCGAGGAGAATTTTGGAGATGATTTTAATTACATATCAGCGCTGGAACAGAGGGCTGTCTGGAGCGAGACGCATTTGGATCACCTGTAAAGAGAGGTTTATTTACCAATGCACTTGAATGGCAGGTTTTCACAGGCGCGTGCGTGCCGTAATTAAGCCAGTGTTAAGTGTTAATTCCTCAGCCTGTCTTTTTCCTCCACCAAAAGGCCTGTTTCACACACCTTGCGCAGAGTTTTGCACCTTTAGTTCTTGTCTTTCAGCTTTGAGTCCTTTTGTATTCTTCTAAACGTAGACAAAATTCACTTTGATCAGATTTAATCTGAGCCCTCATTTTGCACATATCCAAAAATGTGCAAAAATGATACCTTTAGGGGTATTAGGGATACCATTTAGTACCTTACTTACCACTAAAGAGTTTATAGTAGTACCTTAAGGGTATATATGACTACTCTAAGGTACTAAAATGCACCTTTTAGGAGTAGATAAGGTTGAAAGATGTCTTTTAAAGGTACTGTCCTAGCGACAACCTGTTGTTCAATTTGTACATGTTTTTCTGACTGTGTCCAAATTGTTGTCCACTCAAATGCTTTCTAGACTGAGAATGTCCCTCCCTCTAATATTGTGTGACTCTGACTAGCAATAGCAAGGAGCAAATCATGCTGACGTAAACGAAAGGCTGTTTAAATAAAAGGATGATGTCTCTGATATGTCTGAAAATAATAGGAAATAAAATGGGCCAAACAGGCCAATGACTGAGCGGTGCGGTAGAGGGCACTTGAACTGTTGCTTTTGCCTCCAGCCACGAGAGTAATTTTTTTATTTATTTATATCTTACCTTGTCCAGGTGACATTCAACGGACCGTGTGTGTGTATGAATGTTTTATTCGAAAAGTCCTTGTATCTACAATAGAGCCACAGCAGTCTTGGAGGATGTGCATGCAGGTATATGTGTGTTTATGTTCACAGAGACACACGTGTGAGAGGAGAAGAGCGCCGGAGCTCCATTAGACCTGATTAATGAGGTTGCAGACAGCAGATATATCTCTGGCCAGGTAACAGCCTCACTGCTGCAGGTACACAGGTGTGCACCGCAACTCCTTATTTATGAGACAGTCAGCAAACCCTCTGCTAACATCAGAGAGAGAGAGAGAATGTGCTTTTTCCTTCAATGAGCAAGTCCAGCAGTGGCCAAAGTGAAAGTACAGTGTAGATCTCCACTACGAGAAGAAAAATTACTTAAAGTGTTCACACAGGACTATAGTAAGATGTCTGCAAGTGTAATGCTTTGGTGTAGGTAGTGTAAAAGGTTTCTTGCGCAGGTTTTTAGAGCATAATTGCTGGTTAGGTTGTCTCTTTGCTCCTTCCTATTGAAATGTATGTGTGTGGCGTGTTAGTTAAAGGTGTAGTGTCATTTCTACACCACTAGAGGCAGCACAGTGAATTGGAAAAATAATGACTGTTTTCAGACAAGTTTTAAAGACCGCCCCTGTCTGCTATGGGTGGGAAAAACCCTCCCAAGGTCATGTTATTTGCTGACCCAATGTTTTTATATCTGGCCTAGTCAGAAAAACCTACTGCAATTAAATTTGGAGCTGCTATAGTGGCACGTCTGCCTATTATTATTATTATTATTATTATTATTATTTATTATGTCTTCCATTTAAATATTAATCGATGTTGCATTAATAAATTGAGGATTTTTTTTACAAAAAAAATGAAAGAAAAAAAGCAAGTGTTTTCTAGTATGCAAATGATTTGTCATTAGCATACTTAAGGTTCTCCTTATGCTGGCTTGTTTGAAATGTAGACCAAAAATCTTTTGTAATTATTTGTTAATTGCTCTTTTGTCTCTCCTCGACATAATGATATACAAAAATGCCTTTGCGTGCAGCGTGGATGACACTGTCACCTTGAAACTCTTCAGAACCGACTACGCTTCTAAACTCCTCTGTTATGAACTAGTGACTTCCGTCTCACTAGAGGGATCAAGAGAGAGAGAGAGAGAGAGGGAGAACAGCTGGCTCTTTCTAACTGTGAATAACTGACAGTTGTCTGTAAGAGGTTTTAATGAAGATTGCCACCTTTTATGCGAGGAACTGAAGGGATGCCAGATCTACAGGAGGGGAGAAGCAGAGAGCTTAACCTGCCCTTGGCAGCTAGCACTCAGCTCGCACTCACACAGAAAATGAGAAACAGCCTCTGCGGTCAAAAAGCCAAACCTTAGCGCTGCCACACATTGCTCACACGTAGAAGTGGGTCAAGGCCTAGCAGATGTCTGACAGCACACAACTCCAGAACAGACTTCTCCAAAACAATGTCCTCTACGGACAGAGGTAAACACTTTCGTATCTTAAAAATAATCGTTGCTCCTTGTGCGCTTTTAAAAAATAAGGTCCACAACAATTTTTGCTGCCTGATTACAATAGGAAAATAAGTTATTTGGTCTTTTTGAAAGCAAAACATTTTCACATTTACATTTTCAAACAGATGATTTTATCCAAAGGGACTTATTCATTTTGTAAAAATAAGGGGATAAAAACACGCAAAGAACCGTTAAGGAACCATTTTTTTTCTCTCTTCTACCTGAGAGATATCACCTTGTCTCTGTAATTTAGCCAATCAGAAAAGCTCTCTGACTATGACATCATTTTGTGCATTCAGGATTGATGGTTCAAATTGTTTTGAGCAGCTTTTTGTCTTGACTTTTGTGACTTTTCATTTTTAAATCATCAAGGTTTAGGACTGGAGCAGGGACATTAATGGTCTTGATTTAGCCGCTACATGCTAATGGTACTTGGCAATGTGTGCATTTCCTTTTTTTTTTTGTGCCATGTGGGTCTGTGTGTGAGGAGGGAAGGGGGAAATGGCTCTAGCATGTGTAGACAGGAGGGAACCTTGCGCTGTGTTGTTGTAAGACGTGTTGCATGGGCCCTGTGACCGGAAGACGCCGGCTCCGAGGAGTCTATAGTGAGAGACAAAATCCATGCACACTCTTAGTGGTGAGAAAGCTGCATTGGGGCAAAAGTAGAAGAGAACTGTGAAAATGATAGTTTTACTACACCAACTTGCATCATAGTGTGTGTGCGTGTGTCTGGTGGAGAAATTGAGAGTCTAATCAGGACTCTGTGGAGGGGACATATGTGCTTTAAAAAGCCCCTTTTATTTGATTGAACGCACAAAGCAACGACACTCCCCTTTTGTTGGGCTATATGAAAACCCCCGCTGAGTGTGTCAACACGCGCGCACACACATGCATATACACGCATGGATTCACATGCAACAAATATTCACGTGCATAAAGCACGATTATCGACAGACACCTACAAATGTGATTCCACACACGCATGCAGACGAGCACAAAAACTCACCCCGGGCAGTTGGAGAGGGTGTGCTGTCACACAATAGCTCGGCGCGGGTGCACGTTCCTTTTGAATAACAACCGGGAAAATTGAATCAGTTGTGGTTTAGGAAGGACTGACTGGAATGCATGTCCGAAGTTCATGACGCTTCCCTCTGTGAATGCGGGCAACGTGTCCCGTTTCCACAGCACAACCTGTTTTGCTCAAACTTCACACCGTGAAAGGATTAAAAACAGATCTGCTTTATGTGCACGTAGCTAACAATGCTTTAAATTGAATGTGTATTATTATTTTGACTACTTCTGCAGTTGTTTCTAGTTCTCGGGCGCTGCGGTGCAGCAGAATGTTTTCGTGCTAAATTAAATTGACGTGTTTGGTTTCCTTTCGGCCACATTGTCTATTTTACATGTGCGTGTTTATGGAGCGTCCTGTTTGAATCTGTCAACACTATGTCAGTGTGTGTGTGTGTGTGTGTGTGTTTAGGCTGTAAAAGCATGATAACTTGCTTTTGGTTTGCGGTAGATGTTGGCTTGATCCGTACAGTTCTCTTTTCATTTTCGCGAATACACACCCACAACATTTGTTTGCCATTAGGAGCAGTTTGTAAATCAGATCAGGGTGTTGAGTGCGCGCCGTCTCTCTTGGAAGAAATATCCGTTCCTTGTCCCTCCGATCTCTCTCTTTTCAAAAAAACACAAAGCTCCCATG
>RJVU01067793.1:13019926-13033669 GCA_003731715.1 Anabarilius grahami | reverse complement strand
GGCAATCTGTCGTGTGACACCGCTGAGATTAGGTTAGGAAACAGTGTGAGGATTGTATTGGACATGGTGCTGGTCGCGCCAATTTGAGGTCGCAGGACAGCGATCTGGACATTGGGCACGCGCCATCAGCATCTCTCCGCGAGAGGCACTGGGCCTTGGCCGTCGCCCGTCCCATGGGCTTCCGGGAGGGGCCATCGGCTCTGAAACCTTCAAAAAAACTGCAGCAAATAACTATCATTTATTAAAGCTGACAAGTTATCTCTAAATATAGGCCCCTCTGTCAAAAGATTATCGGCCAACGGCCCATTCTGCTGAAAACGTAATCTTGTTTTTCGAATCTCACATGAACATTCGAGGGTAGATTGCGCTCGCTCGCACTGGAGGGGATGTGGGACGTATATCTCTGCATGCACTTGTCTTTTACTGCCCTTTGTGAGGTTCGATACGATGTTGAATTACATTTTAGGTTAGCAGATGAGAAACACTCAAGCCCAGAAGTCAGCAGAGAGTGGTTTAGTTGAGAGGTTAGGCCGCGTTTCACGCACTGGCTCAAGGCTATTTATCATTATAAGTGAGTCTCTGCTTAAGTTTCCCAAACCCTCATTATAATCATTCCCAGCAATTACAGCGTCCAGAACCCCGTCTGCCATCCAGCACACATCATCAGCCGTTTACTCTGCTCAAAGCTGCCGCTAATTTACATTGTTTTAAATATGGGGTGCGATGCTGATTGATTGTTGTTGCTGTGAGTCAACTTGATAGAATATCATTAGCCATGCTAAATATTTGTTTAACTCTTAAATTGTTTGCATGCACAAAACGAGGCCGTTAGGCTGCACCATCGTACATTTTAATGCTAGATAAATCAAACTTTGAGATAAATCTTAGTTTCTGTCTTATTGCTGACAGATGCCGCGAGCATTTTTAATTTGCATGTTCATTAGAATGTCATTATGAAGACTCTCGCTCCATTCCTTTAGACGGCACTGTACTTTATTTTGCTAGTAAAAGATTAGTAAAAACCATTGCATTCTTTGAAGTACTTTACCATGGTATGCATGCAACATCAGGCCTCACTCACTCTGTGTAAAACACTTGTGTTTCCAAGGCAGTCGCTGCATAATTATCCTCTCGTGAAGAGTGCACAATGGCGCCAGGATGATGAATCGATGGCAGATTGGACGTGTGGTTTAACTGTCATGTCCCTCAGATAAGGGGCTGCTCGGGGATTGCTCATTCTCACTGCTAGCCTGCTAGCTTGCCAGTTTATTAGCGCAAATCCCAAATGTTTAGTAAACTCATTAGGCCCTATCTAATGCTAATTTATCATCATAGATGGACCACAAGAGGAGCGGGACACCGGGGCGGCCGGGCCAGGGCTTTGACCGCTGGCTGATCAATCAGTGCTATAGGGGCTAGCATGTTTCATTAGATCCGCTAGACTCGGATGAGTTTTATGGATTTCGCTCCTGAAAGTGGGATTTCAGAGGGCTTAGCAAAAGTGTGGTGGCTGACAACACTTATCTACAGGAATACATGGCGGGCCTTTCGTCAGAGAGCTTGCTATTTCAATGGCCGCAGATAGATAAGGCAGCTTTTTGAAGACAGGGAGCAACAATTAGGATGAAAAAAGAGTATTATGGATACTGTTGCACACCTCAAAGAGTGGTAGAAAAAGGCAGCTGAAGGGCTGGTTGAGTTTTTTCTTCTGTCTATAATAACTGCTGCCCTCTTTGTAGCACAAGATCTCTGATCTGTGTGAATCAGGTGGACTAATTCAGATATTATGTGATCCTTATGATCTTCTGGTCGGGAAGCGTACTGAACTTAAGAACTTCATCGATCTGTCCAGTCTCTCTGAATCAATCATTTAAGAAGAGACAAAAAAGGAGCCGTTCTTGCAGGTTCCCACTCCGTCAGAGCTGAGAAATAGGATTTTCTTGTCTTTTTTTTATGTGCTAGTCTTTAGCAACAGCGTATATCTTTTTCTCTCGTACAAATGAAACGAAATAATAAATAAATAAAAAACGTAGGTGGTGAATAAACCTGCCCAGACTGCGATAATAAAATATGACAGGCGTTTCCTAGTGCTGGGAAAGGAGTGTTGTAATTCACCTGACTTATGTTCTCCTGTCTGATTTAGCTTCAGATTAAAACCCACTGCTTGGCCAACCAATTGAAATCAGATCCAGTCACAGCTTGCCTGTATTGATCCCTATTTAACATCAAGGCTGGGAATGGATTGGTATTGATTAACTATAAAACCGCTAGCTGGCTTGTCCAGAGACCTGCTCAATATGCTGAATGAAAAAGTATCGTACCTCTGCCCTTCAATGCACGAGGAAAGGAACAGTAGCATATGTAAAACAACGGAAGAGCTTGGCCTAGGAGTTGGCAGCCATGCGGCAGACATGGCGGTCCGTTCCCTTTTAGTTTCCTTGTATGCGATGCAATGATATTTGACATTTTTGCTCTGATATTTAACCCAAAATGGTCCTAAGGGCTGGTCCAAAACATGTTTTGAAAGAGAAATGTCAAGGGTTATTAATTGCTTTTCTATTACACTCCCTCTTTCTCTACAATTAAAAAGCAGTAAAGGCCCTAAAATATAAAAGCCGACCACAGACGTCATTTTTGGGCCTCTTGTCTGTGTGTGTGTACAAAGCTCAGCACCAAACCCAATGACTACATAGGTATAGTATGTCATGAACATTTGTGTATAATAATAATAATAATAATAATAATAATAATATCATTTCCATATAAGCCCATGATGAGTAATATACACCTGCGTTCAATGACAGACTCATGCTCGCACTTAATCGTCCACCCTGATTTGTGACCAGCTCATCCAGGCTGGATATCCCCTCTCCCTAAATCTCCATGTTGAGAGCCAGAGGAGGTTGTGCATCTGTAAGAAATTACCCTCAATCTCCCACATCCAGGAGTTTACACTTCTGTAATGACAGAGGAAACCATTGGCCTCAGTAGGGTGCAGATTTTAAGGGATGTCTTTAAAAATGCCATTCTTCTGCCAGACCTACAGGATTACTAAGTGGAACAGCCCCAACACACACACTGGCTCTGCGTCCACCTCGCATACTGATGCAAGAACATCGTGTACTGTATATTAGCCAAATTTTTGTTTATACTTTACATTGGCTTGTTCAAACTCAATGGTTCCGCTTTGTTATGAGAAAAATCATAGTGATCAATTGTTTTTTCAGAACAAAATATCATTCTTGGCACTGATTACTGGCTGTAAATAATGTGGTGTTGTGCGATGATTTTTGCTAGCCAAGTCCGTTATTAGCATTTTGCAATGATCTTTGACCCCAAAACATTTGGAATGTAACACAAAACATGTTTTGAAAGAAACAAGTCTTAGGTTATTACTGTTTATTTTTGTATTATTGTAGTATTTATTTTGTCACAAATTATACCCAAACTGAAATATATATGTATATATATATATATATTAAACTTACTGTAACAGGACTGAAATAACGTATCACTGTATTAGGCTTTGAGTTAGCAACAATAAATATCTGAGACTCTTACAATGAATGAGACAGCCACACACACACAATCTGGAGTCTATTTGTCTCTGATAGGGCAAATCCAATTTGATTCCTTAAGTGTTGATTAAAGTGGTGGGCTGAAACAGGCTGTCCCTCATTGAGTGTTTGTTGATTATTTACCTTCCAGCTGGACATAATGAAGAGCAGCCAATCAGAGCGTAGCTCTGCCCTCCAGCGTCGGGTCTCTTGTTTGGTCTACTGTATTGGTTTGCTTTCTTAGCCAGCAGCTAAACCAAACTAATCACCACTTGGGTGGGTAGAACTGAAGGACAAATGACACTTGGTTTGTGTTCGAATCCTCCAGGCGTAAACTTCCTTGTCCAAAGAGTGAGACCAGGGGGAGAAAAGGGAAAGAAAATCGTTCTCAGGGAGGGTGGGTGGCAAAAGCACTTCAGATATTCACATGTGTGTAATGTGAGAGTGTCACAGAGCCTTTAGCTCTTTTGTGAGGGGTTTAGATGGAGATCATTGAGTAAAGACGAGGATGCTTGGGCTGAGAAGCAAGAATTAGCTCATTCATGTCTGGTACCTTGTATATCGTTTACGTTACAAAAAAGAATCAAAGTTTTAGCTGCCAAAATGACAAGTATTGATTAAGTCTGGAACTTTATATCTGTTTGGGCTTCATTGGATCTTTATGGTTTCGTGTAATATCTCAAAGCGTGCCTTAAGATGCTGAAAGAACGGATAGACACTCGGTAATCAGAGCCAGCTGCGATGGATGCCTCTGTCTCTGTTTCTCCATCTGCCCAACTCGATGGGCAGAGTACGCTTTCGAAATGTGTGCCGTGCCAGAAAAAACAACAATGTAAACAGATTTGGCCAGTTTTATCCACACATCACCACAAAAGCACAGTCAGGTATGATATGTTCCATTCATATTCCTACAGAATATCTATGATTTACACCACCGTTCAAAAGAATGAAGAAGACGAAAAAATACCACCAAATTTTGGCCAAATCGAATTTCTAGATTGCTACTATGAGTTTCCCAATTGGAAGACCTAATTCAGATGTCATACTTATACATTTCCAGTTTAAGGATGTTAACCTTGACATGTTGAATGGAACACAGCATAATTAGGCTTACAATGTACAAACACTTTTGGAACAAGAGATTTATGGTTTTTAATACCGTAATGATCCCAACAGACTACGCGTTTGAAATGTGTGCCGTGCCAGAAAAAGAAACAATGTAAACAGATTTGGCCAGTTTTATCCACACATCACCACAAAAGCACAGTCAGGTATGATATGTTCCATTCATATTCCTACAGAATATCTATGATTTACACCACCGTTCAAAAGAATGAAGAAGACGAAAAAATCCCACCATATTTTGGCCAAATCGAATTTCTAGATTGCTACTATGAGTTTCCCAATTGGAAGACCTAATTCAGATGTCATACTTATACATTTCCAGTTTAAGGATGTTAACCTTGACATGTTGAATGGAACACAGCATAATTAGGCTTACAATGTACAAACACTTTTGGAACAAGAGATTTATGGTTTTTAATACCGTAATGATCCCAACAGACTACGAGTTTGAAATGTGTGCCGTGCCAGAAAAAGAAACAATGTAAACAGATTTGGCCAGTTTTATCCACACATCACCACAAAAGCACAGTCAGGTATGATATGTTCCATTCATATTCCTACAGAATATCTATGATATACACCACCGTTCAAAAGAATGAAGAAGACGAAAAAATACCACGAAATTTTGGCCAAATCGAATTTCTAGATTGCTACTATGAGTTTCCCAATCGGAAGACCTAATTCAGATGTCATACTTATACATTTCCAGTTTTAAGATGTTAACCTTGACATGTTGAATGGAACACAGCACAATTAGGCTCATCAAGAGATACTTGGTTTTTAATACCGTAATGATCCCAACAAGCGATTTGAAACCGTTATGCTAGTGATAGCTATGAGAATGTCACGGATCTGTGTGTGTTGACAAGACGTTGCTAAGCAGAAACAGGGGGAAGAGGAGGGAGAGGAAGTCCTGGGCAAGTTTTCCCGTGAGTCAAGGCTTTAATTGGCCTGTGGGAGGTAGAGAGAGAGAGGGAAAGAGGGAAAGGCAGCGAAAGAAAGACTTGGACATTATCTCCTCAAAGTGTCTGGCCTCGTGGGTCACCGCCTTAACTTCCTTCTGTTAAAGTGGCCAACCCTGACAACCTGACACAATCCAGACAGCTCCTCAACACACACACACACACACACACTCTCGTCCCTCAACAGGTTAGCTTTACGACCCCTCTAACTAGGCTTAATGGCAGACCACTTCACCCTATCTCCCGTTGAGCCGAACGCTTTAATTGCTCGGAAAACAAGTCAGGCTCTCATAGTTCTTCCGATCCTGCCGTCACCAGGCCGGCGTCCATTCGTTTGACGGAAGGACAATGAACACATTGACTTGCACTTTTACACCTCACGGACTCTCCTGGGATTGATAATGACGCTTAGCTAAAACAACCGCGGCCCCAGTCCAAATTTTGTGGTCTCGCCATTAACCCCGGCAGTCCGAAACGGTTTATTAGCTTCATACTGTAGCAACGGTGAGGAAAAACCAAGTCTATATTCGTTTTCCTGCATGTTAGCAATTCCCCGATTTTCAAGCACACGTCTTGGAAGAGTTTTCCAAGTGACGCGTGTTTGTACAGGGGTTTCACCGGCGAGCAGCGGTATTGCATCAGTCACACGTGTCGATGTGGTAATTAAACCGTACACACAGTCAGACGGTGCTCGCACACACTCTCTCTCGCTCACAGCCGGCGCTGTTGTTAAATATCATCTCTTTAAACATACAGAAAATAATAATGTTAGGCCAAGACTGGGTAATTTGTTTCACGAAGGAAGTTATTAGCTTGATATCCAAACCCTGAATAAGGTCACACGTCACATCCATTTAAAGGTGAGCTTGTAAGCGTGTTAACCTGTTGGGGGCAACACAGTTTTTTCACATTTTCTCTCACGCAGACAGCAAATTAGTATGAGGCACCTCGTGGCGGCTGCGCTGACTGAAATGATTGTAACAAAGGCTCATTTTGAAGAGGTCAGGCTCCCTCTGCAATGATTTGTTGTTCATGAATCTACTTTGTGCCAATTTGTGTGTGCATGTGCAATCAGATGCGACTCGGGGGCGAGTTCCATCATCTTCACTTTGCTCGCTCGTACCGGGAGTGTGTGTTTGTGTGCGTGCGTACGCGTGCATGTGTGTGTTCCTCCACAATTTGACCACCGAGCCTCAGTCGGATTCCCGTCGAATGAGATTTTAATCACCTTCTGCTATCTCGACAACAACCGGGCCGCCAGTCCAGCTCAAGCTTCCTATATTTATGATAATTTTTGTTGTTTTTCTTTCCTTCTGTCTCTCTCTCTCTCTCTCTCTCTCTCCCCTCTCTCTCTCTCTCTCTCTCTTTTCTTTTATTGAAATCACTGTTGACTGAAGGATGTAATCCTGATTAGCGGTGGCTGTGTGTCCATTGAAGGGTGAAAGGCATCAGAACCATGTTGGTTCACAGGCACCGAGTGAAATTGAAAAGGGGAGATGGTCTGAAATGCTTCATGGATTCGTCACTCCAGATAGACACCCGGATATCAACCCCGCCAAACCAATTCCTGCTCTGTTATTAGAGGACACAAGCACTACCTCGAATTAAGCAGCGTACACGGTGCGAGCATGTGCTTATGTAGCAAACACAATCATATAAGTTTGAACAGCGTATGGAATTAAGTGGACTTTTTTTTCAGTTTACACAAGCAATCAACCAATTTATCTTCCAAACTGATTAATCGGACGATATTTGACATTTTAAGATTAACTGTTTGCCACTGGTAGTGCCTGTGCTCATTTTCAATCACTGGCAGTGTATAATAAACTGCTTTCAATAGCAAAAATTGTGAAAATGGTTTTTCAGTCAGTGGTGATGGATAATTAATATTATTTATTTTTAAATAGAAATATAATAATTAACATAATTCATCAATTTAAATACAAATATTTAAATAATGAGATTTGAGATTTTATTGTGGTAGCAATCGTGATTGTACTAAATTTGGTCATTTTTTTAGATTATCGTATCAGCCACTAGCGATTAATGAAGTATAAAAAAAACATTTTCTGTTTTCAGGAGATTTAAAAAATTGGTGAATATTGAGATTTTAAATAATGGTTTGCAATTTTAGTGTGCTAGCATTCGTAAATGGACAAAATTTGGCTGTTTTGAGATTATAATTTCATCGGATAATGATTAATCAATTAATAGCTACGATTTTCTGATTTTAAAACATTTCCTAAGTTTAACAAACATTTTCTGTTTTCCAGAGATTTGAAAAATTGGTGAATATTGAGATTTTAAATAATGGTTTAAGATTTTGGTGTGCTAGCATTCGTAATTGGACAAAATTTGGCCGTTTTGAGATTATAACGGTTATAGTGAAGATTTTTCCGATTTTAAAACATTTCCAAAGTATAACAAACATTTTCTGTTTTCCAGAGATTTGAAGAATTGGTGAATATTGAGATTTTAAATAATGGTTTAAGACTTTGGTGTGCTAACATTCGTAATTGGACAAAATTTGGCCGTTTTGAGATTATAATTTCATCTAATAACGATTAATCAATTAATAGTTACGATTTTTCCAATTTTAAAACATTTCCAAAGAACAAAAACATTTTCTGTTTTCAGGAGTCTGAAAAAACATGGTGAATATAGAAGTTTTAAAGAATGGTTTGCGGTTTTATTGTTCTAGCATTCGTAATTGGACAAAATGTGGCCATTTTGCGATTATCGATTAATTGAAGAACTTTAAATTTAAACATTTCCATAGTATAAAAATGTCCTATGGCTTATATTCATAAGACTGCTATGCTCTCTACATACTCCAATCAGTCTGAAAGGATCTCATCATTTTTTGATGTTTCAATTGAAATCATATACAGTCTGTTTATAAAATAAGTGTTTTTAAAAAAAAAAATGTGTGCATTTCGTAAATAAATTTTGGAATTGCATCAGCCGCCCGTCTCTATTGACATCACCAATGTAACTGATAAAACCATTTTGTTGAACCACACGTTTTGGGCACTAAAAATATGAAAGAAAGGAGGGCAAAACAAATGTGATGTTGTTTCAGGATGTGCAGTGCCGCCCCGCAGTGCTGCTGCTGTTGAAACCCCAGTGTTTGACTGGAGAAAAACGAGATGGCCACAGGCTGACGGAGGGCTGATGTCTAAGCAGAGAGCAGACAGGCAGCTCGCGGGGGTGACGGGGCGGGAGAGAGGGGTCGAGGTTTAGTCCTCCACCAGCGCTGAGAGAAAGTGAAAGGGGAAGAGAGGGGGAGGGCAGGGCAATCTATCATTAGTGACCGAATCAGACAGGGTAGCGGCCTGTGAGAAGCTTAAGAGATTCTCCCTTCCCAACACACACACATTTGGGGGTGAAGAGAAGGAGGAGGGATACAAGAGTATAAGGTGCACACAAACTCGCTCAAAACCCGAACAAATGGGCCACTGCCGTCCATAGAGAGTAACATCGCTGATTTAACCAAAAAAGTGTGAGGGAATTAATCTGAAAAATACATTTCGTAAGAGGATTCCGTAAGGATTCCCTTATAGCAAACATTCATTCATACATAAATCACCAGCTGAATGTATCCCATAATTCATGTGGTATAAATTGAGAGAGGAAGGAGGAGTTACAGCTCGTCATATTTGTTTTGCTTGAACAGGCCTGCTACATCCGTATTGATCCCATCGCTAATGATGCATGTTATTAAACATGATCGCTCATAGAAAATACGGTGACATTTGTCTTTGTTGCGCTCAAGAACGTTTGCCAGCGAGCTGACGTCCCTATTAAAGAGCCGTATAAACAATCTCCGGCATGCAAATTAAAAAGCGACGGCTTACACGCAACACTCACACACACACACACACCTTCTGCATTCAAATTAAATTACTTTATTCTAATATCACGTCTTGACAGACACCTGCAACACTCATAAATGTTAATGACTGTGTTTTGTTGTCTTTATATTGCTTTTTTTTCCACCTGCTTGTTAGCAAGAGGAGTCAGCGCTTTTCAGATCCCGTCCTAACAAGTTCTTTCTAATCAGCCTCAGAATCTCACGTTGTCAGAGAAACGAAAGATTGTATGGCAAAATAAACCTTAAGACGACTGTTCTGCCTCTCGGAATCGAGGAACAAATGCGAGTGCACAAAGACGTGCATATCTTACGACGATCTCTACGCTACTTTGCAGTGTCAATTTATGAATCAACGCTCTTGTGTTTCTATCATTATTTACCAGGACGGAGCCTGTATTTGTAGTCAAGGGAAGTAAACTTCATCAGAAGCGAGTCACTCCGAGCAGAGTAAAATGCAAGACGCATTGAATTCTTTCCTTTGGGGCTCAAGGGAATTCGGAAAAGAAAGCACAACATCTCATCCCTGCTCCAGTGCATCCGCGAACAAGAACGAGAAGTTTTTGAAAAATCGGCAACGTATTCAAATATTGATAGTCGTGCTTGTCAGGAAAAGGGGCCTTGAAATTTCCACCGAGCTCTTGTTGTCAGAAAAAGTGTCAGATAATTCATAAATGCAGTTCAGAGTCCGCAGGGAGGAACATGGTAGCGTGGATGCAAAAAAAAAGAAGAGAAAACAGCCCCGTTTTTTCCATCATGTCTGGCAAATGTTCAGTTTGGGCTTGTTGCATTTCCCCACGTCTCTGCCGGTCTCTTTCTCTTGCGGTTTGCGAGCATGTTAAAGTGTTTTTGGGTTGGATGTGACTATTTGTTGTTTCTGATTTCTAGTTTCCCCCTCTCAGCTTTCCGTTTCAAGGGCCAATGAGAGCGCAGCTGTTTTATTAGCCTGAGACATCAGCACCACTTATACATGTGGCCTGCATTAGTAACTCTGAGACTCTTTCTCACACACACACACGCTATAAAGAGCTGTGAGTGACAGTTGTAATGACGTGACTGTCTCTCGTGTAGTGGCAGTCATAAGAGGCGTTTAAATATGCTTAGAGCCTCATCAAACTTGACTTCAGTCCTGTATGCCAAGCAGCACAAAATGCCAGAGAAACAAATCAACACATTTCCGATGAAACACACCTCACATTTGGCGCCTGCACACATATTTCTGAGGAAATGTGTGTGCAAATATTTGCAACTTGAGAATGTATGTGATTTATCTGTTTATAGTCGCTTCATTTTTTTCCCATCTGCAATTAGAATCAAAATGGTTGCTGTTTTGTACCTTTAAAAAGTATATTTTTTGACACTTTTAAGGTGGAAAATGGCACAAATTATATCTCATTAGTGTCTCGATTGTTTCTCCTAGACATAAATGAGATTAAATGGGGTGAAATTGGAATCTAGGAATTGGAAAAATGGCTAGTAGTCTTGCAGGTTTCAGAAGATGTGTCCCAAACTGTGCTCACATGGTCTCAGAAATCAAAAAGTCAGATATCATAAATGAATGCAAATTTTCTCACCAAATTCTACCAAGAGACCAAATAACCCCTGCAGTGCTTTTCACATTTATCTCATTTGTGTCTTTTTAAATTAGGAATTAAACATCTGGGACAAAGGTGCATTGTAAACCCGAATAAGTTGGCAAAACTAAAAAAAAAACTGATCAGTTGCCTCAATTTTTAAGTTAAGAAATTCGATGGTTAAGTAAGAAGAACTGGCAGATTTTTATTTTGTACTCGTACATTTTAATCGTTCTTAACTTGAAATGCTTGAGTACACTAATTCATACATTAAACTTAAAATTTTCATGTAACCTCAATGTGAACATTTTTATTAGTGTAAACCTAGCTAGCTATAACAAGCTAATTCAGAAAATGCTAACTTGCTAATATGCTAACATGTCAACAATAGGATGTTATAGCACTTGCTGAATAAGTGCAGAAATATAAAGTATTTAACATTGCTCTCAAACCAATCCGCATTCACCACTTGTCACCATGATGGTAACTCTCCAAAAACCCATAGTAACAAAAACTCTTCTAAATTAGCATAACAAAACATTAATCACTACTAAATCTCCCACTTAACATTAATCTTGCACAAAAAACTTATATAACATTCAATTTTAGCATTTACTCTCCCAGCCAAGTTTCAGTTAAACTTAAGTTTGTCTAAATTAAAAGAAATTAGTTCATACAACTCAAAACAATGAAACAGTTCCGTTTACTTAAAATATATCAGTTCTGTGAACTTGAAAGAAAATGAAAGTGCCAAATACTCATAAAAGTTCATTTGACTGAACTAATTTGTTTAAATTTAAGTTTGTCCTACTCAAACCAATTAATTATTTTGAGCATTAGAGTGTGACACAATGTCACTTTTAAGGTGAAAAACAGCAGAAAAGCATGAATGATATCTTGTCAGTATCTCAGTTGTTTCTCTTAGACATTAGTGAGATTTTGATTACATCTCCTGCTTCTCCTGAGAAAAAATGGCCAGTTATCTCACAAATTTCAGAAGATGTCTCAACTGTGTCTCAAACTGTCTGATAAAAAAAACCAAAGAATATGTATTGATATTTCAATAGGAATCCAAACATTTCTCAACAGATTCCTCCAAGACCAAACTATCTGGACACATTTATCTCATTTGCATCTTTTGTTTATTTATTAGGAGTTATAGGAGACAAAGTCGCCCAAATGAGGCATAATTGAAAACTCACTGAGCTACAAAAGAGCAACCTGTAAGCAATAATAGAAATAGCAATAGTTTGTTTTTTTGTTTTTGTCTGGGAAAGCCAGAAATGTTTTTTTCCCCGTAATCTCGTGGTTTTTGTTACACGCGTGGGAGAGAGCTTTGCGAAACATTTCGGCCCGCACCCTTTGCTCAATTATTTTATCAAAAAAATGGTGGATTCGGGCTCGGTGCCGGCTGCTCGGCGGAGCTGTTGAGAGCCGCGGCATGTCGGACACATCCCTTTATCAGAGCTGTACGAGGTACTTCCTCTCGCTATCGCTCTGACAGCAATATTCGCCCATGATGAATTGGACAGTCAGACGACAGTGGAACTCTGAAGCAGAAGAGATATAAAGACCTATGTCTTGTCGCCATATGATCTCATAGTTCAAGGCTGTTGACAAGACGCATTTTTGGCACAGCTTGCGGGGGCCATCTGGGAAGTGCTGCTCGAAAGCGGCAGAAAGTATTTCGAAGCCGTAGTTAAATAACGCTAGAGCGTATGGCACCGCTGTGGGGAGAAGTAGGACAGTCGATTGCGCTCCCTCTTTCTGGGAGAAAAAAAAATCACAGGAGACCAAAGATGGATGTGAGAAGAGGAATATGAGATTCTCCTATGAGAAATATGATTAATATATTTAAAATAAATTAACGATGAGTGATCGGCTAATTTATCATCTGGGGGAGGTGAAATACGCCAGGGTTTTGACACAGCACGCGTGGGTGTGTGAGATTGCGTTATGTATGTGCATTCCTGGTTTTTAATGTTGTTGTTTTTGGAAGACTAACAATAATATAGTGTCCATTTTCTGGTTGTGGCCATCTCAGAACTAATAGAGAGAGAGAGAGAGTGTGAGAGAGAGAGAGAGAAAATGCCTTGGAAACACGATTAGAGAGTCTGCCAGCATGTGCTACCCAACATGCTTTCTCTCTCTCTCTCTCTCTCTCTCTCTCTCGAGTTGTTCGTTGGCGAGTGGACACTCGTAGCGGCTGACATCTTTGGCTCGTTAGAGCCTGCAGGAGTTGACGTTTTCCACGCCTGCCTTCAGCCGCCTTCCTCTCCTCTCCTCCGCTCGACACTGTCTGCTACACGTCCAGCAGAATCTGTCATCTGCTCTCGGCCGTCCGGCCTGGCCACTCACGCCCTGACAGAGAGAGAAAGAGAGAGAGGAAGGTGAACGTCTCGCCATTACCTTTGTGAAGTGTATTGATTTCTTGTAAAAATAATGATATTGACAGGCTTTCCAGAAATAATTGTTTCCAGAACAAAGATGTCATTGCGGAGACTGAGGGAGAGTGTGAATCCAGCAATAAGTGGAGTGGTTGAGTTTTTTTTTGGGTATATTTATTTATTTATTTGTTTACCTATACATATACATTGTGAATAATATATGTGTATGTGTGTGTGTGTGTGTATATATATATATATATATATATA
>RJVU01067793.1:13006939-13019213 GCA_003731715.1 Anabarilius grahami | reverse complement strand
CCATTCAGTTTTAAAATTTTAAGTCCAATCACTTGGAAAAGTAACAGCTCACCTCGTGATGTATTGCCAAAGTTTAATACTAGGGTTCAAATCACTAACCCCAAGCATGAGCGAGCAACACAAATAAATCCATCCAGAGCTGTCTATATGCACAACAATGACCTAATCTAACTGACAAGGAGCACATAGCTGTGCCGCCACTTCCTTTACACTTTTTTCCTCCTCTGCTGTGTACCTTGACAGTCGTCAGAGAGGGAGAGAAATAGACCCTTTATTGTGTAATGCAGGCTTTGACATGGCAGTTTCCAAACAGATTTTCTCGCTGTCTTTATTCATTCGCTGCATGGTTGGCAAGAAGCGGCAGTACAAAGGGAAATATGCTGTTTACATCCAGGCAGGGAACACCTGTAATCATTTGTGAGGTTAAGAAGATACATCTACATTCCCGTAGAGGTCTTGAAAGCACAGGAAAACCACTTTCATACCAGGTTTTTTTTCTCGTTTCGTCTCTCAGGTGTTGTGACGCGGACAGGGTCTCAGCTGAAGCCTCTAGAGGTGTCTGGGAGTGGCGTTCTCCTCCACAGAAAGCTTTAGTTCCCCGTTGTTAGTGTTTTGTCACGTGCTAACGTGTCTAGCTCACACACAGAGTTGTTGAACAAACAGCCGTTCGTCGGTCAATAGTGTTTCAGGCGGCTAATTGCGCCTGTGAAATGAACTGCCCCTCTTCTTCCAAGACAATCGCGTTTGAAGCTCTGCAAGACCCCGCGCACCACTGTGAGGGATTTTCTGCTGTTTTCATCTCTCCATCCACCCCCCACATTTTTTTTTACCTTTAGGATGCAAAATACACAGGGCTGTCAAAAGAAATGTCTCCCACATTCTAGACTTCCCTTTTTGCTTTTTTAGAATAAAAAATACTTTATTTATGAATTTATTTTATTCATTTATATCTTTGAAGACATCCAGGACATTTTTAAAGTTCATTGAAATTAAAAATTTGAGTTAATACAATGAAGGTGATTGGTTTAATCAACAGAAACTCAAAATATTATGTTATCTGAACCACATTAAGTTGATTTGCCAAAAGAAAAATGTGATAAATCATGAAAATATTTTTTTACAGTGTATGTATAACACTATGGCACTGAATGCTCATCATATATATGTACCACAGTATTACTGTCTAATACCACCACTTCTTTTTTGTAATGCTAGGTTTGCTATCATACAGATTTGCTCAATCAATAGTCCTGGTTCCACAGGTTTTGATGTGCGTGTAGGGAGAGTGACTACATGACTGGTGCTACAGATTAATTAGACGCTGTATTGGGTGTCTCAGATTAACATATCAGGCAGAGGGCCGCACTATTGTCCATGTGACTGAAGCCGATGCGTCTCTCTAATGAACTGCAGGCCAAAACTATCAATTAACCTGACAAAAGGGCCCTCACCGGCAGGGACAGACCACTTAACGACAACCTCTCTGCTGTAGTCGCCATTACCCTGTCACTCACACACTCACACACACTCTCTCTCACCTCAAATTGGGTCCTCCGTCTCACACACTCCGACGCAAAGATTTGTGTTAACTGTAATCCAATAAAGCCGGGGAGCTCTGTGGAGTAGCGTCCCTCCGAGAGTCCGTCCGCGGGGCCTGAAGCTGTACCTAATGGCCATTTAGGGCCAAAGTAGCTGTGAAGTGTTAAATATTTACATGTAAAATGCCAATAGTAATTGCAGGCTATGTCTGAGGTTGTCTTGGGACAAAAAAAGGCCATTTGTACCCAAATACCTCCAATAAGAGCGCAGCTTGGTGTTTACGCTTTATTTAGCGCTCGACTTTGCCCGTGAGCATGCATGCACGCTGTCAAGTTTTGCTTATTAATATGGAGGATAAATCTATATTTAGCTTTTTTTTGTTCTCCTTTTTTTAAATGATTGTTGGGTCCAGAGGCGGCTAATGTGGTGTTGACTCCATGTGGCCTGTCTATTAGGGGTGACAGGACTGCCCTGGCAAATAATAAAGAAATATTTATGCTCCTCTTAGCGATGCTAACAAGGTAACATATCAAGCCAGTGCACTGCGGGGTCTCCCTCTAAGCTTCAATAAAGTCTTGTGGACTCCGCACACACACACACACACACACACAAACCCCTCTTCCCTGTGTGTGTGTCCCTTTCCACTCTGTCCCCTTCTTTTTGTTTGCAAAATGAGATTTGGTCATAAATCCAGGCCATCTCATATATATTTGAACGCTGGTATTTGCTTCTGCCAGGAAAGTGCACTTTACATGTGGTAACACGCGATTACCTGGGCGTCTTATTGCGAAGGAAGAGAAAAATCAATATCAATTTATAATTCACTATTGTTGCCTATATCTGGTTTTATGGCACTCTTGCCTGCCTCATTAATGTTTCAGAGTGATTGACTGGAACCCAAAGATTTTCAACGTGGTTCTTTTTTATTTATTTTCCTTTAATAATTTAATAAACCATAACTGGTTCCATTCTCAAAAGCACCTAACAAAAAAAAAAAGGACCTCATATTATGAAATTAAGTCCATGAATTATTAAGGGAATAGTTTACCCAATATTGGGAACATTTTGTCATCATTTACTTACACTCGTGTTGTTTTAAACCCACAGACTCTTTCTTTCTTCAGTTGAACATAAAAGAGAAATTTGGCTGAATATTTGAGATGCTGTTTTCCATATAATGAAAGTGAATGGTGATTTTTATTGGTAAGCTCCAAAAAATCAGACCATAAAAGTAGTCCATACTATATATATATATATATAACAGAATACATATATTTCAATTTTGGTTGAACTATCCCTTGAAGTTGTCTTTTTGAAATAGGCAAGGCGTGTGCATTTGCATTTCAAAATGTTAAAATTGAGGATTTGGCTATCAAATGGATTCGTCGTTTCTGTCACCTTCCTGAATCTGATTTTCATCCGTCATATCGCGTCCAATCAGAGGACAAAGGCGACTCTCGTTTCTGGGTTGACCCGCCACAGACCCTTCTGACGGCTGCTTAAGTTGTTCCTTTTAGTCCGGTGACTGACAGATGGAAAATTACGCTTTCAAATTCATCCCAGTCATTCTGCTCTGTTCTTCTACGTGTCAAAGCCCCCATGGGCAGGAGACAGTGAGGAGGGAGTAAAAAAAGAGAAAAGAAACGCTGTGAGAAAGAGTTGGGCTAACACATTAGCTTAGCCTGCAGAAGGAAAGACAATCGTGTGTTTGAGAACTCTGAAGGAAAATCAATCATGTCGTAAGTGAGCGTATGAGTAAATTTGAACCCTGACAACTTTCATCATCTTGCCGCGGAGCGTTCGGCGGGCTGCAGTTTTCTCTCTCTTGCTCTTTCCCGCTGAGCGCTTCTGTGCTCTCCTCCGGAAGAGAAAATGAGCGCCTTTTCTCTCTCCTTTTTTCCCCGTCTCTCCTCACAGCTGTCTATTAAGAGGGTGAAGTGCTGGAGTCTTTTCTTTCTTTCTGTCTTTTTTACTTTACTGCCTCCTGTCTAGTCCGTCCTTTTTGAAGCACATCTGTCAAAGGGCCGGACGGTGATTTAGCCCCAATCCATGTCTCTCCTTCTCACTTCTGTTTAGACTCCATCATATTTGTAACCACCCATCATAACAGGGACTTATTTGCAGGTGCAATACATTTAACACTGGGAAAATTGAATTGGAAGCAAATTCATCTTTAAGCCCCTGATATCATTCTTACGTGCGTTTTATTAAGTCTTAAACTCACAAGTCGTCCGCGATCGATTCCGGCTGAGAGAATGGGCACAAAGTCTAATTTTGTTTAGTTTATTGAAGAGCGTAACGACAGCTTCGACCTTCGCCTGTAGTCTGTGAAGCAAAACATTGGCCTATTGCTGTTACCCTCAATGCGAGAGAAAGGCCAGATATTTTAAAAACAAAGTTTCTGAGGCACATACTAGAAGTTAAGGATGGCTTTCTGTGCACAAGATGGAAATCTGCTTTGGTGATTGATTCAGAGCGGTGTGAGATATTTCTTCAGTAAGTGTGAAGTGACCCGGTTAGATGGTAATATGGGCTAATGTGACTGCTCTGTTTCTTAATGTGAGCTTTAGCTGACAAGCACCGGCGGCAGGGAGGGGGAAAAAAGATTTAAGTCTGTTCTCTCTTCTTTAACAAGAAAATTAGTGTGCAAAGGAGATCTGTCATGATAAAGAACAGTGCGGTGGCCTCCCCCCAACCCTACACCTTCTCTCTGTACTCTACGACTCCCAGCGGGACGCATCCTTAAGTGTTATAAGGACAAATTTATTGTCCTGGCCACATTATTTAGCGATTTGATTTGTGCCAGGGATTTGCATTAATTCTGAGCCGGAAAGAAAGATGATTCATGGAGGGGAAGAGGAATTTGCAGGAAAGGAATCGAGATTGGAAGAGTTAAGATTAAGTGACGTCTTTCTTAAGGAAGTTTTATGATTTGTCTTCAAACTCAAGAGAAAAAAATGGCAGAGATTGTATAATCTAAAAAATTCTGGGTTGTTTCAACCCAAATTTGGGTCAACAATGGACAAACCCAACCGTTGAGTTAAATTTTATAATTACATTTTTAACTAAACGGTTGGGTTTGTCCATTTTTTTTAACCCAAATTTTTGGTTGAAACCAACATTTTTCACATTTTTTTTAGAGTGTAGATTGTGATTTCCAAGCCTTGGAAAAGTCATGGAAATCTCTAAAGTGAATATATTAAATATTTAAAGTTATTCACAGCTCTAAAATATTACATTAATTTGTAGTTGCTCAGTTTGTGTACATATATGTTCAGTGCTGTGGAAAAGTCAAGGAAAATATGAGAATTCAAATTGAATTACCATATGCATATATTATGCTACTTAAATTATACTGTAAGGCACACAATATCATGGTATTACCATCATGGCAGTGTCCAAAACTCATGGTAATACACTCTAGAAAAAATGCTGAGTTAAAAACAACCCAAGTTGGGTTAAAAATGGACAAACCCAGCGAATGGATTGTTTTTAACCCAGTAGTTGGGTTAAATGTTTGCCCAACCTGCTGGGTAGTTTTATTTAACTCAACTATTGTTTAAAAGTTACTGTACTGCTTGCTTAAAATGAACCCAAAATATGTTGGAAATTAACATTTATTAATATGTTTAATAAACGAACATTTATTAATAAGTTTAATGAATAATAATGTTGACCTTTTGATTATTATTGTTGCTTCTAGTAATTATGTGTCTGATTTTTAATTTCCAACCTATTTTGGGTTCATTTTATACCAGCCATATAGTAATTTTTAAACAATAGTTGGGTTAAATAAAACCGTGCAGCACATTGGGCAAACATTTAACCCAACCACTGGGTTAAAACAACCCAGTCGCTGGGTTTGTCCATTTTCAACCCAACTTGGGTTGTTTTTAACCCAGCATTTTTAGAGTGAACTATCGTACTTTTATGGTGTTTTCCACCATTTTTCCATTGCCGTTCAGTTGCAGAGGCAGAGGGACACGTGTGTGTTGTTTTGTCTCAGCTAGTCGTGACCTTTCTGGTCTCGGGGTGCCGCTTCGTGACCTCTTCGCACACACACACACAACCACACGGCAGGGAAAGAAGAGATCAACGCTAAAGCAAGCAAACATCTCTGGCTGAGAAAACATGAGCCGCCACACACGCACACACAACAGGAAGTGTTTCTGAAGAAGCACAGGAAGTGAAGGGTGCCCCACACACACACCGCTGAAAAGTTTGGCGTTTTCGTCCGCCGTGAGAATCCTCAGTTGGGAGCTCAGATTCAAAAGCCTATAAAGCTCAGGTTCAGGCCAAATTCAGGAAAAATCTGGTTAAAATTCACTTCCCAGATGACTGTGGAAGCTTTATATCCCACTGCGCTCTTGACTCGGGTTACACGTTTGGCCGAGGACGACGTTTCCTGATCTTCCTCTTTCTCCTGAATGTGTTTGTCGTTAAGCTTCACGGCGTGTGAAGATGACACTTCGTTTCAGCTATAATTGTGTCTTTTTTTTAGTCAACCAACTCCTGAAATAAACAGCTTCCGGGGCTATGGGGGAAAAAGTGGATTCTTGGCAAACAAGAAGCATATTTTGCATTTATTATGGAAAATAATTTTTACAGGTAGGAGGTGAGACAATTTGGGAATTTCCGTTCGCTGGGAAGTAGGATCGAGAGCGTAAAACTGCTGCATTTTAAGCAGATTCCTGCTCTTTCCATCTGGCCCCACTGGCTGGAGAACCTGATCCGACCTGTCAATCAACAGGCCCCAGCTGTGAGGTGCGGCCCCCGCCTGGAAACCCTCCCCAACTCATTAAAACAGCTTCCCTAACGCTCCCCTCCTCTCTCGGCTCGGCGCTCCCACTTTCCCGTTCCGTTCTCTCCTCTCCTGTCCTCTCTCCTCCGCTCTCCCACACTGCACAGTGGGGTTTTCATATCAGGGGTCTGTGACAGGATCATTTCAGCGATTTGTGGGATTCATCTGCAGTTAAAAGTACAGCCTTAGGCTAGTCTAATTGGTAGGAAGGCTAATTCCCTCCCGTCCTCCTGTCAGTCTGTATTTTATTTACTGAGCCTTGCCAAAACCTATTTACACAATAATGAGAGGAGATTGCTGTGATGCCTGCAACACAAAGACTCGCTCAGCGTGGAATCCAGAACGAACAATTAAAAGCAAATCTGAAATCACGCTAGCAACCCGCCTGCTACACAACACAGGTACATGGACGGGTTCGCATCTATCCTACCGCTAGGAGGTTTTATTGCTCAAAAGTTGCTCAGGAGTTCTCAGTTGTTTCTTTTAGATTTAAACTTTGTCTCCAAAATAATCTTTGTCTCTCAAGACTATAGAGATTTAAAATGAACTGGGATAGCAGCTCAAATCACTTGGTATTGGTATGGGGATTTGATGAGAAATGTTTGAGTTCATATTGAGATTTCTTATTTTCAATTGCAGACTTTAGAATCTTGACAAATCTGAGAGCAGTTTGAGATATTATTCTGAACACTTATTTGATTTCACATGGAAATGTTCCTTCTAATGGACACCTCTAACTTTAACTAAAGTATTTTATTGGATTTTCAAATGAGTTCTCAGCTCAATTCATTGGGAGATTTGATGAGAAATGTTTGAGTTCATATTGAGATTTCTTATATTTGATTGCAGACAAAATCTGAGCACAGTTTGAGACATTGTTGAGAACATTTGAGATCACATTTTTGAATATTTTCATCCTCATGTCTCTGCCTTTATATCGAAAGGTAAATTGTTTTGATCTTTCATGGCTCAAGAGTCTCAATTAAGTTCTCAGCTATGTTTTAGGTGTCTCTTCTAAAATTCTTTAGAAGTAATAACACATGAATGACACAAAAGAGTCAATAGTTGACTTTTAAGTAACAATCTGGATGGTAAAGCTCAGATAATATCTAGAAGAAGTGAATTAGAAAAGTCTTAGTTCATATTGATATCTCTGAGTTTTGATTGCAGACTTAGGAATCTTGGCAAATCTGAGAGCAGTTTGAGATATTATTCAGAACACTTATTTGATTTCACTTGGAAATTGTCCTTCTAATGGACACCTCTAACTTAAACTAAAGTATTTTATTGGAGTTTCAATTCAGTTCTCAGCTCAATTCATTGGGAGATTTGATGAGAAATGTTTGAGTTCATATAATGATTTCTTATTTTTGATTGCAGACAAAATCTGTGCACATTGTTGAGAACTTTTGAGATCACATTTGTGAATATTTTCATCCTATAGATGCCTCAGCCTTTATATCCAAAGGTCTTTCATGGCTCAAGAGTCTCAATGAAGTTCTCAGCTATATTTTAGGTGTCTCTTATAACACATAACACATGAATGACACACAAATGAGTCAATAGTTGACTTTTAAGTAACAATCTGTATTGTAAAGCTCAGAGAAATGTCTGAGCTAGTGTTGAGATCTCTGAGATTTGATTGCAGACTTTGGTGTTTTTGAGCAAGTTGTAAAAAATGTTTTCTGAAACTCTAGAGGAGACACATACGTTTTTTTTTTCCCCAAAGTCTCCATTTCCTCTTGTAATTTCTTTGCTATATTGGAAAAACAATAGAGATTTCATTTGTGCAACTTTTCCATCAGTTTTTTTTATATCCCTATCAGTTTCTTTCTGTTGTGTTAGCAGACAAAGACGGCGCCCTGACCGTGCACAGGTCACCCGTCAGGTGAGAAGTGTTTAGCATTGTCGTTTCTCCGTGCGAGCGAGCCTGGGGTTTTTATACGGCTTTTTAGAAGCAAAAGACTTGTCAGGTTTAGACTGGATCGATGGAAGATGATTTAGGGGTTTTGGGAGGAAACAGGTTGTATTTTTCAAACTCAAATTAAAACCAGTCATGTGAATCTCTATCTCTCTCTACCTTCACTCTCCCTCTGAAGTCATTTCTCTGTTATTTGTGGTGTTTGGTTTTTATCCTTGACACTTTCACAGAGTGACTGCTCACTTAGAACGAGGAAATCATTCAGAAGAGCCATATTTCTCCCCCCTCTCTCTCCCGAACGCTCCTGCGAGAGAGAGCGCTCCATACCTCCGGGAAGTCTCCGGAGAGCGCCTTCTTTATGATGATACTCTCAAGGTGAATATTGGCATTTATTTAGCCCGAGTTGGATATGAAAGAGATGTTTAGTAGCACCAACCCTGGCAGAAAGTGTGCAGTCAGCACTCATCGCTTCCCGTATAATTCTATTTCATTTCCCTTTTCTCAAAGTCACTGTGCATCCCTTTCTCCCCTCCAACCCTGTTCAAATTAATTTAACACTCCTCTTGAGGAATTCTGATCAAATTAAAGTTTTTCTTTGCGGAGATGACAATAGCGGTGCGTCTAAGTTTCACGCTGAAATGACGAGCTCCTATATTTAGAGTCTCATAAGGGCTTTGCAGTGGAGAGAGTCTCTTTCTTTCTGCAAGCAAATTAATTGAGGAAATGACAGACTTGGCTGAGGCATCAATCAAAAAGTAGCAACACGACAAACTTTGGCAGCGATTAGGGATGAGAGGTTTTTTTCCCCTTTCTTTTTATAACCAGCTAACAGCTCCAAACCCCCGATCCAATTTCCTTCAAACAACAGTTTAAAAAGTCTTTCATATGAGGGGAAGCAGAGGAAACAAATCATTGAGTGTAAACTACAACAATGATCACTTGAAGTGAAGATTTAGAGCCAAGTGGACACTTACATTTGTCTACATTCAGTGGGCTCCAAAAAAGAAAAACAAAAAGCCATTTTTAAAAATTATTTCATTTTATTTTTGTTTATTTATTTATTAAAAAAAAATATATAAATATATATTTATAATTTTTTTTTATTTAATGTTTTAAGATTTTGAAAGATTTTCTTACACAAATTGAAATTGTGTTAAATTTAATTTACATTTTCACTAATGGTGTCTGACTTTTGGATCCCATTGTATATCCAAGAGAAGCTCCTGGAAGCAAGGAGAAGGAATTCAGGCGACTTGGGAACGTGAGATTCATGGTCTCTGACACCGGACTGATAAGGGCTGTTAGTGTTGGCCGTTTTGTTCCGACACAGACAAAGATGGAAGGCACACAATGACGCTTGATAAAGAACATCCGTATTGAAAAGTCCCACAAGTTTCACATAAGTCCATATATGAGATCTGGACTGCTGAACAAATTTAAAGTCGTAAATTGCAACCCAGCACACTTCGTCCATTGTAGATCAGTACATTTAAAAGTCTGGTGTGATGAAGAACCATTGTTTGAAACCCAGAACGGACCATTGAGTCTCTGTGAATGAGTGTCCATGCTGTAAAGCGAGAGGGAGTGTAAGTGTGTGTGTGTGTGTGTGTGTGTATGTGTGTGTGAGGCTGAGAGAGCTGTCACTTTGAGGAATGAGAGACTGTGGCAGTAGGGAGCAGCCTGGCAGATGTGCAAAAGGAACACGAAGCATATTGATCAATTAAGTATGCAAATTCCTCCTGCTGACTAAAGAGAGAAATAAATAAAGTACAATAAGAATTAAACCCTGACGTAATGACTCTCTCAAGTAAAAAAAAAAAGAAGAGGAACGACCGTCCGCCTAAAAATATATTTTTTCAATGCTGTAATATCTAAGTGCATGACTTTACCTTATGTCAGTCAAGGGAAATGTTATATAATTCTAATTTCATGCAGAAATAAGAGAGAGACTCCAGCCGCAGAAAACCCACCCACATGAACGCACAACTGTTGTTTTCCTTCAATGATCAAACAACGGCAGCATAACATTCGACACACACAGAAAAAAACTGAGAAAGTCTGAGATTTCAAATTCAAAGTGGCGTTAAACCAACAGCTTGAGAATGTTATTGGTGTTTTAAAGGTGTATGCTAAGAAATCTATCTATCTATCTATCTATCTATCTATCTATCTATCTATCTATCTATCTATCTATCTATCTATCTATCTATCTATCTATATCTATCTATCTATCTATCTATCTATCTATCTATCTATCTATCTATCTATCTATCTATCTATCTATCTATCTATCTATCTATCTATCATCTATCTTCACTGTAAAAAAGAATGGTTGGTTTAACTTAAAAAAAGTTACCTGGTTGGCATAAAATTTTGAGTTCACTGAAATTAAAAATTAGTTAATACAATGAAGGCGATTGGTTTAATCAACAGAAACTCAAAATATTATGTTATCTGAACCACTTTAATTATCTAAGTTGTTTAATCTATCTATCTATCTATCTATCTATCTATCTATCTATCTATCTATCTATCTATCTATCTATCTATCTATCTATCTATCTAATCGTTCGTACATTTTCAGTAAAAATTTCAGAAATTGTCAAACTTTACTTCCTTACATTCAAATTCAAATTGCAATTCTCCGTCATGTTTGCTATCTCAGTTCAAATTCTAGCTGTTCTTTTGAAACAAAACATACGTTTAAAAAACAAAAACATAGATTTACATTGAAGGTCCCAAGCCACCCTCTAGCAAACCCTCAGAACACCTTAGACAAAACATTCTCAAAAATTTGACCGCAATTACTTGCTTTTATTTGCTTTTTAAATTTCTTTATTTTTTTCTCGGGCTTGGAGATCTTGTAAGGTGGTCTTCTGTTGTGTTCCTCATGTGGCAGGGCTGTTTCTCTGTGAGATTGCCCCCCTCTTTGGTGGTGAAAGGCTCCTCATTATAAGTTGGCCTAATGAAATTATCGTCTTGTTCTGCTCTTCTCTATGCTGTTGTCAGGACTTTGAAACACGATAGTTTAATTATGGACACAGTGTGTGTGTGTGTGAGTACGCGCGCGCATGCGTGTGTGTGTGTGCGTGCCCTCTTCAGCATGCGGGTGCACGAGAGAGCTCTGGACCTCTGGACGTCGCCCAAGCCTGCGAGAGCTGCCCTTTCCTAGAGATATGTTAAACCTGCCATTCATATGAAAATTGACTACAGCCATCGGCCTGCTCTTTTGTTCCTCTCTCTCTCCATCCATCTCCCTCCGTTTCTTGAATTGGGTCCAAGTTTAGCACGTAGGATCACGCCGATGCCAGAGTCATTTGATTTTCCTGCTTTATCCTGAATCCCCCCTGCTCTGTGAGGCCGGAAAGCTTCCCGGCTTTTTTTTTTTATCCCGGCCTCTTCCGAAACAACAGAGTGAAGTCCTATCTGTGTCCGCACATGCATATCGCCGGCAGGCCGCAAACCGCCCCGCTCACAATAAGAGAAGCATTGCAAGAGGTCATTTCATATAAAACTAAAATATTCGGTCTTTGACATTTGGACCGTGTTTTTTATATTTCTGCATGGGCAGATAGCATCAAAAGTCTCCTCCTCAATAATAAATATCAGAATGTCAGCTGTCAGTCACTGCCTTTAAGGAAAACAAGACAGAAAGGGAAAGAAAAAAAAAATGGGGAAAAAAGGAAGAACAGACAAAAGCTATCCCGCCGTTGCGACAAGCAAGTGTTTATCCCATGAAAGAAGGATGGAAATGAAGCTAGGGTGCACGAGGGGCTTTAGAACCGAGGAACAGGGGAATAATCTCTCACTTTCCCTCTCTTTCTACATTTTGTGAGTGTAGTTGTTCCCCCTCTAAAGTCCCAGAGGATTTGATCTGGAAAACAGGAAGCTCTCCATGAGTTCTTCCCCCCTCAAGGAACCTCATGTGTTTAGAAAAGCTCTTTCTCTCTCACTGTCTGAGATAAAAACAGCAACGCCTCAGAAAGCAACAGAAAATTTCCTACTTAAGACAA
>RJVU01067793.1:12991566-13001620 GCA_003731715.1 Anabarilius grahami | reverse complement strand
CGTTATTTAAACAAGTTGTTTAATACAATTTATTTTTATAGTTAAAAAAATGTTATATAATGCTTAATTAAAATTTGAATGAATTTGAATTCTACTTCCTTGCATTCAAATCGCTCCCTCAATTGATATTCAGTTTAAAATTCAGCAGTTGAATTGGAATTTTAACCCATTCTAAATTTTGTTCGGAATGGCGCACAACCTCGCTGCGCACACACACTTATGTTCAGATCTGTTCATATCAGACCTTCTTGTCTGGGCAGTGATAAATAGACCAGGGTTATCATCTCTTACTCTCTCTCTCTCTTTTTCTCTGCCTCTGTCAGTCTTATGAAATAAGTGTTTTGTGGTGGCACCGAGCAGCCCTGGGTCAGGGTGTACTTGACTGAGAGACGGATGCGTATTAAGATAAATCACTCCGCGGAACAGCTGCAGAGGCCGAAGGTCACACATCAGACTCACCCTGCGCCGACTTCCTGCTTTACCGCTGTCAAAGGCCAAAGTCTGGGCCCCATATATCTGTACCATCACCACATCAGCCAGTCTAGCGCCTCTACATCTATATCCACTCGCTCAAGTGCAGTCTAGATCTACAGTGGGGTGCAAAATCTGAGTGTACTAGCAAAAATGCTTCCATTTTGCATTTTATTTACAGCATTTTGATGCCATTTTTATTGTGCATTTTTACCCTGTTTCATTATACACTGTTGGTTTAACTTAAAAAAGTAAGTTACCTGGTCGCCTTAAAATTTTGAGTTTTTTGAATGATACAATGAAGGCGATTGGTTTAATCAACAGAAACTCAAAATATTATGTTCTCTGAACCACATTCATTATTTAAGTTGATTTGACCTTTGAAAAAATGTTGTGATAACAAATCATGAAAATAATTTTTTTTACAGTGTAGGAATTGCAATTTGAGTAAAATTTTAACAGCATGCATTTTCTACCTGCTGAAAAAACACTTCTTTTGTGATTTTAGTTCAGCCCGCCCTGAGAATTCCTCAGTCCACTTTAGATCTTGAAGCTAAGGCCAGGCCTGGATAACTTTTAGACCCCACTGTAGACCGGTTCTCACGTAAACATTCCCGTCCGCTAAATGTCACCTAGCGTTTGGGGAAATATACCTGCGCTCTCATTCATAACACCTGTTTTGTATTTCACTTCCGAAAGCGGCACCATCATCACCCTAATTTCTTTAAGAGGGGATTCACGCTACATTGCACTAAGTGTTTTAGAAAGCATAATTGCCATGCAAATTCCAATCAGCGAGATTTATGATATTTATTTATTTATTTTTAAAGAGGAAATGTTGTTTTCTGTCGAGTTACGCAAGCATTCATGGATTTAGCCGACAGCTGTTTAGCAGCGTATTATTTTCTTGCAGCGAAGGTGGAGAGAAAGTGAGAGAGCGAGAACGAGAAATACAAATCTTTTCCAAGGCTTAAATGCATGACAGAGGACACGTATTGTGTTTACTTGTGAGAAAATGAGGGGAGGCAGGTGAAAAATATGTGTCTGTACTTGTTCAGATTTAAGACCCGCAAATTTGCACCCTATTTCAATTTGCCTGCGTGAGGCAGCAAGTGCAAATAGCTTATTGAGGGTGAGATTAAAGCAGAAACGGAGGAGAGGGGCATAAATCTGACAGGGCTGACTTGTACCGTCATGTAAGCGTAATGACTATCACACTGAATCAACTGCCGGAGCTCGCGGCAGCTTAACACAAGAAAATTTGCCTGATGTGTGTGTGCGCGCGAGCGTGCGCTAAACCCTCGGCAGTAATACAGCCGTACCGTGTGACTAAATTTTATAGTTCATGAAGCATATTAGTGGCGGGCTGTATCCGCGCCCCATTCAAAAGGTGATTTCAATTTCAGATGCTCATTTTTCATGAAGATAAATACGCCACGTGTCGCAATTCCCCTGAAGTAAATATTGCTGCAATAGAAGGGTATTGTGATGCTGGGACGGAGGCGGAGATGCAAGTCTGACATGTTTTTTTTTTTTTTTTTTTTCATTTGTATGGTAAGTGGTGGGACTGGTGGCCTATCGGGGAACAAATTGAATGTTTAATCTGTGAGCATGCAGATGGGACCCGTCGTCGTAGTCTGAGACCTGTCTTGGGGTAAATTGAGAGTTCTCCTGAGCTCACAAGAAAAGCTGATGTTGGGTCTGTTGGGGCCGACGTTGAAGCTTTGTGAAATCAATGAGCGCTGTGACGTTCGGAGAAGAAAGTGGCCAATTTGAACACATTTCCAGATAACCGCCCAAGCCGGTGTGTGCTAAGTACATGCGAGCGCATTCAGATAGACGCGCTCACTTGGAACGGTCCAATTGTTAAATGAAAAGTTGAGGAGAGACTTCGACAGTCCCCCAGGCGTCGCTACTGTGGCCTTGTAGCATTATTGCATTTCATAGCAGAGCTCTTGTTTATCAAACGTGGGTTTTATTTGCGTGATGCAGCCGTGTCAGCAGTGGAGGGAAGTCAGATAGTCTACGAGTCTGCGCTTTGGTTCGTAGCACACCGCCGTACACTAGATGTGCTCCCTGAGGTCATTAAAAGTGTGAATATCTGCATTACTCTGTGGTGTTTTGCTGAAACTGTTGTTTCTCGGAGGGCGAGTTCGCTAATATCCGCCTGGGACAGATACAGGAAGCATTACATCAACAAATCCACACCATAAACACAGCGAAAAATCGCCCAATAATTGGATTTTTTTCTTGTTGTTTTAAAGTTAATAAGTGAAAAGATATTCAATTGTGAAGCCCCAATTGCGAGCTTGTTAGAATTTTTTATTTATATTTCGTTTGTTTCTCTCAGTGGTGATTTCGACACTTTCCTTGTGTCTTTCTTCCTTTCATCCCTTCATCTAGGCTGGGGTTGGGAATCGCATGTCAAAAGAGGGCATGTTAATTTTGCCAAAGGTTCTGTTGTATATTAATTTAAGTCGCGAGTGCTGCCGGTAGATGACACCGACAGCATTTTGATTAAGAATTTTATACATGAAGAAATTTTCATTATCGCTTCTCCTTGGTGATTTCGACGGGACGGTTTGGGATCGTGACCCGGCGCCGTGACAGCGGGTTCCAGGATAAACGTCTCTGTATTGAATCCCACCCTGTGCTGGATCCACACTTACAGCGGCAATTAATGGGGCCGTTTCCTCTAGGGAGGGCCCGGCCTTCCCAGGCCTGAGCATCGCTATTGTACATAGGTAACAAGATTTAGCTTTTTTTTTTCTTCTTCGCCGGCTCCTCTGATAGATGTGAGGAGTCGTTCTGTGTGATTAGGGTTTCTGATTGACTTCAGATAATCAGGCCAGCAGGGTGTAATGTCTGAAAATAGATCTTAAAATGAAGAGAAAGGCAAGGTTTAAATCAACCATGCCCTTTGACCTCAACATGTACGTGGAGTGTTTATAATAACCGTTATTGCGCCACCCATCAGGGCTCATCAGAAGATTTTGATCTCATGAACAACAGTAGTTTCATATTTAAGAGTCTGGAATAGTGAGAATAGCAGAATGACCAGAATATATTATAGTTATTATAATATAGTAATATTTACCACACACGCACATATGTTGGTGCACCTATCATTATGAGGACATTCCATATACTGTAAAAAAGTATTTTCATGATTTGTTATCACAACTTTTTTTCTTTTGTCAAATCAACTTAGATAATTAACGTGGTTCAGATGACATATTTTGAGTTTCTATTTATTAAACCAATCTCTTTCATTGTATTAACTAAAATTTTTAATTTCAATGAACTCGAAATTTCAAGGCAACCAGGTAACTTACTTTTTTAAGTTAAACCAACAATATTTTATTTACAGTGTATAGGCGTAATGGTTTTTATACTGTACAAACTGTATATTTTATCCCCCTACACATACCCTGCCGCTAAACCTACCCATCACAGAAAACTTTATGCACTTTTACATTTTTAATAAAAGATGGTTTAGTATGTTTTAAGCCATTTTAATTACGAGAACTCAGGAAATATCCTCATAAACCACATTTACGTTGTAATAACAATGTAATACCAATGTAATTATACAAATGTGTCATAAATCATATAAACAAGCACAAAAACACAAACACAGATAAATTTCACATAAATATATGCATATGTATTCTATTTAACCATGTAGTGATCTTTATTTTTGATAATCGCTGGAAATATACTTCATTTAATAATTCTCTTTGTTTACAGTTTGATGCATGCAAACCAAAACCTAAAATTATTCATAACAAACAAACTATATTGCATCAAAAATAAAACCTAAAAACAAAAGACTACTCGTATATATCAAAGTCACTGTGACAGCGTGACCGAATGCAAAGTACACTATAGTAAATAATATAAATGGCATATAAATCGCTTGACACATTTTTACCATTGTACCGCCCAGTTTGGAATCATATTTCCTTTTATCATTCAAAAATGATGTGATCTGTTTGTGTTTCCTCTCCTGTTGAGCTGAAAGCCCCCTAGTGGCACGCGGTGGTTTAGAAACCACCTCTCCCTGTGGCTTGTCATTCTAATACAGCTGAAAGAGCAATGAGATCCTTTAATAACCCTCCAGCTCATCGCCCCCAAACCCCAGTGTGCGTGTGGCGGCCCCTGAAGAGCCGCATCTCCATGTATGCTGACACATTTGTGTACCTGCGACAGGAAAGACAGAGGCCAACGCTGTCGGCTCTTGCCTCAACTACTGCTCTACAAAATCAACCTGACAACTCGCTGTTTTCTCCATGGAGAGAAGCATTTTTCCCCCCACCCTTCTTGTTTTTTTTTCTGTTGTAAAGGATGCTTGCATGTCAGTCCTGTAAGCGAGAGCATCCTTATTATTTGCCTATAACCCTGTTTGAAAGCCCATGTGTCCCGCTCAGACAGGCAAAAGCAGCGGTGTCAGTTATCTGGGTAACAGCCATCAGAGGGACAGCAGCTTTGGAATGCATGTCTCCTTCTCCGCTTCCTTTCCTGTCTATATTTCACTCCACTTCAGACCATTTATCCTGCTGTGCTGCGAGCACTTTGTCATTCCCTTTCCCTCCCGTTCACTTTTAATGCATACGAGTCGGATTCTGTCATCTCACCGCTTTGCTGCAGAACTCGTACTTCATCTGTTGCTGCTTAAAGAGCACTTTATTTGAAGGTGGTGGGTCACATAGAAAAGAAAAATGCACAAATGATATCTCTTTAATGTCTTGATTATTTCTCCTAGATGGCAGTGAGATTAAATGGAGAGCAAATGGAGACTTTTCTCTGAGTTTCAGAAGAGTGTTTTGTATTTTATTAGGAGACACATCTGAGACAAACCTGATGCTAAAAGGATCCATTACTGAGAACGCCTTTAAGTTCAATGAGCAATGAACGAGCAACCTATGAGCAACGGAATTGCATTTGGGTTACCTAGGAGAAAAAAACAAAAATCTCTTTAATAAATCAATTGTTTTTCTTAATGAGATCGAATAGAGAGGAAATACAGAAGATATTTATCCTGAGAAAAACTCAAGCAAGAAGTCGCAAACCGTGCTCAGATTTGCACTCTGAAAGTTTGAACTCAAACATTTTTTTTCACATTCTTCCGATTTTGTTTAATTCTCATGGAAGTCTCAAGATGAGACAAAATTGATATTTCATGGAGTTCTCAGATATGTTTCATTTAAGTCTTCTGTGCGATGAAAGAGCAATACAATGGGAATTTGTGTCACATAGGAAAGAAAATATATTAATATATATTTAATATATCGATTGTTTCTCCTAGACATTAATCAGATCAAATTGAGAGGAAATGCATATTTTTTTATCCCGAGAAAAAACTGAATTTCAGAAGACATCTCAGCAATGCCTCAAATTGTGCTTAGGTTTGCACTCAAAAAAATTCAGAAGGAACTCAAGCGTTTCGCATTACATTCTTCCACAATTATTTATTTCTCATGGAATTTCAGGAGAGACCAAGCTGATGCTCAGTCTCCTGAGCTATAAAAGAGCAATACCTGAGCATTAAAATGCTATTTTGAGTGTGATTTAAAAAAAAAAGAAAAAAAAAAAGGCACCCTTATGTGTTGTCCTCTGTGTGTGTCCCATCGTCATGAATGTGTGTGTGTGTGTTTGTGAGAGAGTGCTCAGATAAAAAAAGCTTTCTCCTGACGTATTTTCCCACCATGCTGAGCTCCTGCTGGAGCGGGCCGCACAGAGGCCTGCTTGTGTCGCGCTGATGTCATAGGCCTGACCTGCCTCTGCTGTACAAAGGCTTTAGGTATCACTGCCTCTGTTCACACAATACCCATTCAAGCAGGTTGCTTTGCTCCTGCAAGCCTAAAGAACAATGTTATTTTTTGTTTCAGCATTATAAAGCTGGACTTTGCAGGAAACTCAACAGACAAAACCTTTATCAGACGATGCTTCGGGTAGGCTGGCAGTATAATCCGCCTCCATTAGCCTTTCAGTGTGTTTCTCTCTTTCTCTCTGTCTTTATTTTTTTTACCTCTTTTCCATCTTTCTCGCTCACTTGCTCTCTTTCTTGTTGGCAAGAGACGAATAGAACATTCACAGGGGTCAAAACAAGACAGAGTTTCTCTGCATTAATAAACAAAGTTTTTTAAAACAGTGCAGATATTAAATACATCTGCATGAAAATCGACTGTATTTGTTTTCTTAATGCACATTTCCACTCTTATTTTGCATGGTTCATAAGTGCAAGTTATTTCCATCAAAATGTGAACTTTCATTTTGGGCTGACATCATAAATCTGCAATTTTCGCAATCCAATCAGGTCCTGATTGATAAAACCAAGTCGTTGAATATCTGTTAAAATAGGTTGTGAATAACGTTCTTCGTTGATTTTAAATGCTGCTTGAATTACCATGTATTTTAAACTGAAAGAAACGACATTTCAGATTGCGGATTTACGAGTTTCCCAGTCGGAATCCCTTTTCCTGGGATCTGTCCACAGGCACGGCCGGCAAAACGGTGACAATGTAAACCTCTAATATATTTGCTTATTAGAATTCTCTGGATTTCAGTCAACAATATGAAAGCACCAAAGGCCTCTGGTCCTGCCATGTACAAACACACTCCCAGTGTGTGTGTGTGTACGTGTGTGTCTATGATTCATTCCGGTGCAGTTTTAGTCCTTATAAAATATTCATTTTGGTTGTGCAGGGTTCTGTAATTGCCATCTCTCAGACTGAATAATTTATACCACGCGCAGACTGACAAAGCTACGCCATACGGCCGTAGATGAATCAGGAACAAGGATCCATGCTGCCAGCCGCATTATTGTTTCACAAATATGGCACTCACGTCATTTCTGGACGGCACTGCACCTAATCCAGCTTCTCTTCATTTGTCATTTCATTTCACCCGCTCTGTTGTTTTAGCTCTTGCGTTTGCCCTACTGTCTCTTAATGACTGACCCCTGGCTCTTGGCATACAGTGCATTGGGTAGCAGTAATGCACCTTTAGCCTTTGCATTCTTCCCTGTCTGTCCTTGTCTTTTTCATGCCTGGTAAACTATAGTACCTCACACTCTTGATCACTTTAGAAACATATATTATGCATCAGGAATAAAATGATGCACATTGCTCGCAACAACCCCTCCATTCGCTCTTCTCTTTTGAGGATTTTTTTGCTCAGAAGTTGCTCTTTTATAGCTCCTTAAACTACTGGACAGCTGAGGAAAAAGACCCCATTAATCTCACATATGTAGAGATCTCAACAATGTCTCAAACTGTGCTCAGATTTGCATATCAAATTGTGTGTGTTTTATTTCTCCCAAAAGTTTTAGCAGAAACAAAGTTGATGCATCATTGAAACTCAATTAAGTTGCCAGAGCAATGATAAAGCGACCAGTGAACAATACAACTTTCCTCTAGCTTGGTAATTAAAGCATTAGTTAACTTCAGAATTAAAATTTCCTGATCATTTACATTGTCATCCAAGATGTTCATGTCTTTCTTTCTTCAGTCGAAAAGAAATTAAGGTTTTTGAGGAAAACATTCCAGGATTTTTTTCCATATTGTGGACTTCAATGGGGACCAATGGGTTGAAGGTCCAAATTGCAGTTTCAATGCAGCTTCAAAGGACTCTACATGATCCCAGACGAGGAATAAGGGTCTTATCTAGCGAAACAATTGGTAATTTTCTAAAAATGNAAAAAAAAAAAAAAAAAAAAAAAAAATGTATGTGTATATATATATATATATTATAATATACTTTTTAACCACAAATGCTCATCTTGCACTAGCTCTGTGATGGCCACGCATTACATAATCACATTGAAAAGGTCACGCGTAACGTGGTACAGCAGGGTGAAAAACTCCTGCAACTTCAAAATCTTCCGACATTAATGTTTTAGCTTCTTTTTTTTTTTAAAAGGCCGTTTGACATTCGCTTTGTAAACAATTGCTCGGTACTGCCGCCTACGTAACGCGTGACCTTTCCCAACGTGATTACGTAATGCGTGGCGTATCGCAGAGCTTTTGTGGTTAAAAAGTATATTATTTTGAATGTTTTTAGAAAATGGCCGATCGTTTCGCTAGATAACACCCTTATTCCTCGTCTGGGATCATGTAGAGCCCTTTGAAGCTGCACTGAAACTGCAGTTTGGACCTTCAACCCATTGGTCCCCATTGAAGTCCACTATATGGAGAAAAATCCTGGAATGTTTTCCTCAAAAACCTTAATTTCTTTTCAACTGAAGAAAGAAAGACACAAACATCTTGGATGACATGGGGGGTGAGTAAATGATCAGGAAATTTTAATTCTGAAGTGAACTAATCCCTTAAGTAAATATGAGCACATATTGAGTCTGAGTGAGAAAAAGGCCCCGGTAATCTCACACATAGAGTTTAAGAAGATGTCTCAACAATGACTCAAATTGTGCTTAGATTTCCCAATCAGCTTGTGTCTAATTTTATTTCTCCTATAGAATAATCAAGTTGATACTTAAATGAAACTCTACTAAGTTCCCTGAGCAATGAAAGAGCAATCAATAATCAATGAAACTTCCCTCTAGGTTGGTAATTTAGTAAATATGAGCACATTATGAGTCTGAGATTCAACACTGTAGAGGAGAGGAATATGAGATTATTGGGGTCTTGTAAGCAGGAGATTTGCTCTCTATTCAGTCTTATTGCAGTCTAGTAGAAACATTTGAGATATTTAAGGGATCTAATTTCTGATGTTGCTATTATCCTTGAAGTCCTCCAAACTTTTCAGATTGGTGTTATTTTGGTGTCAAACCCGCTCTCGTCAGTATTTCAGGCTCTAAAAAGCGAAGCTTCTGCAAAGTGACCTGCACATCCTCCGCTCATGTCCATTATGGAAATCTATTAGCGCCGATCACCCGCCGCCTGTCTGGGGGCCCGTAACAGCACCTCTGCTCTCTCAGCGTCTCTGATTGAGCTACGGCGAGCTGATGGATGACTTGAAAACGCTCTGATGTAACGGCCTGTCCTCTCTCTCTCTGTGTGTGGTTGTTGACATGCAGGAATAATGACATGGACGAAGGGTCCACATGTGCCCATGTCATTAGGCTGCATTACCTGTGTTAAAACCAATAACTGCCACTCAGAACTGGATCCACATTAATCATTTATAATGTTTTAATACGTTTTTAATCAGCATCACTGAGACCACAGCCTTCAGACATCAGGCAAGCCGTGTACGTGTGTGTATGTGTGTGTGTGTGCGTATGTGTGTGTTCCTTCATGGCCTGATTTGAAATGTGCTTTTTTCACTCTCTCCTTCCTGTTTTTAATTAATAATTAAAATCGGCAAAGATGACAGTTCCTAATTAGGGCTGTCTTGAAAGAATGTGGGAATGTATGAATTTTAGATGGGGAAGGAGAGAGAGAGAGTCGAGAAAGGGTAATGAACACACAAGGAGACGTCTGGAGTAGAATAGAGACACAACAAACAAAGAAACAAACAAAATAGTGATCACATATCCATCAGCGAGTGAGGATTAGGTCAGGTAAAGACAACAGCATCCTTGGACATGTGTGGTCAGTCTGTTAGCCAATCAGAAGCAGGA
>RJVU01067793.1:12971038-12982137 GCA_003731715.1 Anabarilius grahami | reverse complement strand
AAGCCAGAGCGCTTCAAAATGGAGGCCTCTCTTTGATTGACAAGGGCTTGGCTAGTTGTTCCCCGACAAGCCTCTCGTCCTTTATCTAACATGCACACTCTTGTAACCGCCCAAGTGTCTCCTTTAAATAGGAAAAAAGAAGCTCTCCTTCTTACAAAGGTTAATTATATTCTTCGAATGAGAAATTAAATGCGCTTTATATAGAGTCGATTCCTGCACGGCGGTTCATTTGAAGAAAGAAATACGAGACCTATTGCAACCGAGGACAAGAGTAAGACAATGTTAAACATTTTTAACCTTCATTAAGCGAATATGATTTCGCTTTTGACACCCAGAATTAATGCACTCCATTTTTGGAGAAGGACAAAACGTTTTATAATGGGTCGAGAAATTTTAAGACCCATTTGGAAACGTGGAAGTGCATTAGTATGAATATTTTAAGTGAACGTATTTATTTTGTAACTTTCTAAGCAGAATTGATCTATAGCTAACGGTAGCTTGTGCGGATTCAGGCTGGGTCATTAACAGTCAGACAGCGTTCCAGCTTACACGAAGCGTATTGAACCGCGCAAGTCATCTTTAGTTGCTTAAGGTTTGAAAACAGACTCTTTTTTTCGGATCGTAGTGATATAACTTATTGTTTTAATAATGTAAAGCCCACAGGGAGTTGTTCCACCAAACCCAGTAAGACTGCAAAAACGAGCAACTTTTCCCTTGTTTCACTCCCTCCTGCTTGGCTTGGAAAATAAACAATGGGCACAGGTTCAAGCTCCAGCGCTTAGCAAGGCAAATGTGTTTGCAGTTATTGTTTCGAAGGTGTGGAGTGGTCGCACGGTTGTCAGCATTCAAAATAAAGCCTCGCTGGTACGGAGGAGAGAAGTCAAACAAACAAAGCCGTGAACATGGTGTGTGTGGCGCGTGTGAGTCCGTGTCCAAAGGACCCTACTGATCAGAGGCACGCCGGGTTCATCCGCTAACTGTACTGAGACCTGCTCTCATGTTGAGTCGACACCACAGGCCAAAAAGGCTTTTTGTGTTCGTTTTCTCGCAAATAAGACCCACAACAAAGAACAAGCTGAAAAAAAAAAGAGCAGCGGTTTCTGATAAAGACCCTGCAGAAACCTTCAGAAGTGTCCTTCTTGTTTCTCTGGCCTTTAAGTGCTCAAAAAGGCCTCTGGTCAAAAACAGGCCTGATATTTTTTGGATGCCAAATGATTCATTTTGTTGAATGAAGTCGATTCTAAGTTTAAGCAAAGTCTGTTTATAATCGAGTTCATATTTTTGGCAAGAAATGTGAAATAATGGATTTCTACAAACTTTATCATACCGAACTCAAAATATCTATCTATCTATCTATCTATCTATCTATCTATCTATCTATCTATCTATCTATCTATCTATCTATCTATCTATCTCTATCTATCTATCTATCTATCTATCTATCTATCTATCTATCTATCTATCTATCTATCTATCTATCTATCTATCTATCTATCTATCTATCTATCTGGTCAGTGGGTTGATTGATTGATTGATTGAAGGCTTTTCACAAAATGCAAAGCACAGAATATAGCAATGTTATTAGTTTATTATTTGAAACAATGTTATTTGTTAGTTTATAATATTTAATATATTCAATATTATTTGGATGGCAAATAATTCATTTATTTTTGAAGGCCTATTCATACCAATACAGTATTTTTCATAGAAAAAAAGTTAAGCAATGCATCTCTATGGACTTCTTCACACAGGGCCCAATGTAAAGATTGAACATGCCTTCAAACAATCTTTACGTTTTTTTCACAGGTCGTTGTATCGACAACGGTTAATGTGGATGGTCACGTGTTGGCCGTTTCGGACAACATGTTCGTCCACAACAACTCAAAACACGGCAGAAGAGCCCGCCGCCTAGACCCCTCAGAAGGTACGGCCACTCCTTATCTGGAGAATGGTAGGCACATTTCCCATAACACTATTATTTGCAGAGCTTCTTTCACTTTCTCCCTCCGTTTTCCTGCCTTTCCCTTTTGTCATTTTTAGCTCACATTCTTTTAGTCATTCCCATCGCCTCTTCTCACTCATCCACCAAACATGGTAGTGAAACTTTAGAGGAAACATGGCTAGTTCATCTTTTAGAGAATATTCATGCTTTCTCTGTTTACTGAGTAGCATTTTCAGAACTTTTTAGTTTTAGTCTGCTTAATTCACCACTAATTTTATTGTTAATATTATTGCTGATGTTATTGTGCTCATTTAAAAAGAAAAACAGATTTAGCTATTTTTATGAATGACTTTGGGCCACATTTTTTAATTTTCTTATGTCGCATTTATGCTTTTTTTGTAATTCTGAAGATTGTGTATGATGGCTTATATAATTTTTATCACATAGGTACTGACAGCGCATGCAAAATATTTAATGAACACATGCATATTAAATATTTTGGCTAATCTGAATGTACTTTCAGCTACCAATGCGTGTTGCTAGTAAGTTTAATAAATTTTACCATGCACATTCCTCTAAATTCAGTGCAGAAAATGCATTGATTTCATCCAGGCTTGGATTTAATGAACACTGTACTGTCTCTCTCTATATATAAAGCAAGTCCTTGGATGGGTAAAATTCAGATTTTGCTGCTTTGTTAGACTGAGCTGGTTTTGATCACTCTACTTCAGTGCTCAAATCTCTGGGCTAAGCATTAAAACAGAACATAATCTTTGCTCATTTAAAAACATAACATTAGTATTTTCTTTGTCTTAATCAGTCCGTAATTACCATATCAACCAAAGCACCAGTAATATTTAATGATGCAAGAGAAATCGCATCAAATCCCGGCTCGTGTGAGACAAAAAAAAACACAGCAAAAATATTTGTTCGGCTTCTTGCATTAACGTCGGTGAAAAGCAGTACAGAAGTAGCGTAATTGAACGTTTGTGCCCTGAGCGTTCAAGTGTTTAGTATGCTGACGTATTGTTTGTCTCTCTGCTGTAGTCGCTTGATAGTAGGTGTGTTTTCCTTAGCAACCGCCTTTAATTAGGAGAGCAATTAAGAAGGTTGAGGCCTCTCCCCTCGTCTGCCTGAGTCCCGTGAGACCGAGAGGGAGAAAGAAAGAAAAAACACGGCCCAACCCAAACACTGCCGAGGCTATCCTTCTTCAAAGCCCGGTTGGCAGAGTCCTTTTTATTGTAAATCTTTTTCTAAGCTTCCATTACTGTGTTTACAACCATCGTTTGGCTCATCTGTGGTCGGATTTCAATGGTTTTATTGTTAGAAGAGGAAGTGCATGGAGAAAGTATGTTTCATAATTCGTGATTTTATGGTTTCCATCCAAAACTTTCTTTGGTACCCATTATTAGGCCTCACGTATGATAGTCACGGTCAAATTTAAATGAATTCATTCCCTCTCGCGGTGAATCCTGACAGCTCTGTAACAAGTGGTGGCGATATTCCTGACAACTCTTTTAAATTTCCGACTGTTTTAAAAGCTCACCTCCTCCTTAAACACCCACCGGCCTCGCAGACGCGTTCTCTCACCACTTAGTTACCTGCTGTTTCACCTGCCCCTGATGGCAAATTTGGGCCGTAGTGAATATTACAGCTACCTATCTAATATCTGGCCCTTTAAGAGCGACCGGGGGGCCGTTAAAACAGAAAGAAAGAGTTTCCGAGCATCTGAACTTGGTGTTTAATCACTTCTTTAAACTCGAGAGAATGTTTAAGACTTATCATTTGGCGGAGAAGGAAACTAGAGAAAGGTTCAAGCTGTCATCTCTTTCCATTCTGGCGGAGGAGAGCTTCTAGCACACATGTACAGGATATATAGTCGTAAAATATAAATTCGTCCATATTTACGGTCAAGTCCAGGTCTGCGGCGCAGATACAGGGTGGTTTAGATTAGAAACACATTCTTGAAAGTGATAAATGCAAGCCGAGAGAGCACGAAAGCGGCCACGGGGAGGTCCTACCGTTTCTCCTGTCCTCTCACACTTTTATCTAATCATCTAATTCAGGCGAATTTTCCCGGACAGTGAATTTACTCTGCCTTCTGATCTTCAACTTAAAGTAATTCCCTCCGCATGGCCCAGCGGACCCTCACCGTTGCTGTGCTCTCCGAGCACATGAGCCCCTTTCATTATTTACAGCTGGAGAATGAAACCTGGGGGAGGAGAAAGAGGCGAGCGCACACTATAGGAGGGTTTCTTTTGCATTAGCGCCATTTAGATACACCATGCAGAAACATATGTACAAATTCACACAGGCGCGAACATGCGCGCACACACTCAGATCCAAACGGCCCCATCTGCACATAGCCAGACACAACATACACAATCAACACCCCCCTCCTCCCTTCCCGGTCCAAATGCACAAATTCCCAGATTTGGAAACCATTTAGTGTTAATTCCTCGAAAGCAAAGAAATATAGTGATGCACAAGACCGAAAAGAGAAGGAAGACATTTAGAGCAAGAAAAAGAAAGTCTCTCTTGCGGCACATGCACACACCCCCTCCGGTCTGGGCCTACAGCTCCGGGTTGATTTGCATACCAAGTGGCGGTAATGTTGTTAGGTTTATGCAATAAAGACGAGCGGTCGGCGTCTGTGAGGCCGTAGCCAGTTAGAGAGGACAGATGGGCCGACGTGAGGTAAGAGCTCTAATCCCATCAGCGCCGGGATCAGCCTGCCATCTGGACATCCCCTGCACAATTACAAGACATTTTACGCGCTGGAACAAAGGAAGGTTGCAGCAGGCAGGATGGGACCTGTTAGAGTGCCTCAATATTGGGGAGTGCAGCGAAGAAGGTGACAAACACGCCGGCCGCCATGTTGCCATGGAAGACGACTCAAGTCTGATTAAAGCTTCACACCAAGACGCCGTGGTGTTCTGTAAACAATACACACGGGAAAACACACACACACACAGTCTTGCTTGTTGACCGTCCACTTCAGCCAGAGGAAGCCTGATGAAACAAAGCCAGCGATTTCTCTGAGCGTAAAGAACTACCACAAAATTATTCAATAATGCAGACATGCATGCAGATTCCTTTTCGCAAGCCTAATATATGAATTTAGCATTCGTTTTTATTCTATTACAAATGTTACCACACTTTTCCAGTCTTGATGACATGTAAACTGGATACTATTATTTAAAATAAGGTATCTCATTAGCATCCAATTATCATCTTGGAAATGTTTTAAAAAATAAATTTGTGTGTAAAAATCAAGAAATGTTTGGTTGCAACAACTAATATCATAATTTTAAAAATTATATTAAACGTTAAATAATATAATATTTACTATTTTATATATATATATATTTTGGGTTACAACAAGTAATATCATACTTTAAAATAAATAAATAAATGTGTATGTATGTATATGTATATATATATATAATATGATCCAGCCAGGTGATTCGCTGCAGAAATAGTCAGGTAATATGTCAGTATGCTATTCCGAACATAATCCGAGCCACATCCCCTTCTAAATTGTTCTCCCTTGTTAAAACACGTTCCTGCCCGTCACTTCCTAGTGGAGTGTTGAACTTGGCCTCTCCGGGCCGCCATAGACCATGTCTGCTTTCTCCAATTTCCATCATCCGCTTGAGTGCATTTCGCACGTATATCATTAGCTGACGAACACAGGCTGTGTAATTCACTCCTTTATGCTTCCCATTCAACACATGTTCCCTCTCTATATTCAAGCAGAATGTATGCAAATGCTCCGCAGCGGAGAGGGGAGAGGTCTGGCAGCCCTTTCTCTAGGATGGCGGGGGGGAGCGTTGCGAATTCCGAGGCAATGCGTGGTGATCTCAGGCCACAGCTGCCAGACTGCCCCTCTCGTGGGCCCGTTCTCACCTCGCACACGCGCAGACACGCTCACGTGCACGCAGCCCCTTCCTTCTGCTCACCTACACAAAGTAAATTTGTTTACTGTAATTTTTGGTGAATGATTTGCTATAATTGGTTGCACTGATGAAGGTCAGTCCCTATGAGGAGTCGTGTCTGTCTTTGGAGACTTGATCCTCTTTCAAACGCTCTGCCTGCAATTAAGAAAAGCAAATGTCATTCCCAAGCCTCAGAAATGAAAATTTGTATGAACTTATTAGCATGAAGTCAACAGCTCTAGTTAAGGGCAAGCTCCCAGTGTGTGTGTGTGTGTGGGAGAGAGAGAGCAAGCTCAGGGCTTCTGGTGCTCTGGGAGCTGAGAGGAATGAGTAAATATAACCTCCACTAGTCCAACATTAAGGCAAACAAAGAGAGCTGCCTTGTCTGGGCTGTTCTACACAACAATACCTAATGTTGATTAACTAGGGCCGCTAGAACAGCAGAGAGACATGAGAGAGAATCACCTGCACACACAAGGGCTTAACCCTACAGGTTTACCTCATGTAACCGTCATAAATATATCATTTATTGCATTATTGGTGGAGCTTATAAGTACTTGTACAAACCCCTAACCTTAAGTATTAAACTTGGCATGTAACATGTCCCAGATCGGCGATCCAACTTCTGGTTTTCAGCTTGCGAGGAATTAAATGGGCAATACAGGACCAGAAGCCATATAGAGACTAGACTGCCATAGAGATCATATATATATATATATATATATATATATATATAAACACACTGTAAAAAATAACTAAAAAAACAAAACAAATTTTACACAGTAAAATACCGCTTTCCATTGAAACAGTAATATACCGTTAAAAAAACAATGCATTCTGGGTAATATTATTTGTCATTTTCGAGACAGTAACCTATAGGATACTTTCTCAAAAACAACTAAATATTACCCAGAATGCATTTTTTAAATAGTATATTACTTCTGTATATTACAATGCATTCTGGGTCATATTATTTGTTGTTTTTGAGAAAGTAACCAATGGGCCATTTTTCGTAAAATGACAAATATTACCCAGAATGCGTTTTTTATGGTATATTAATTCAACAGCCCAGCCCCATTGTCAATTATTCAACAATTATTTACTGTATATTATAATATTAAATGATGTAAATTTTTTTTAATATAAATATCAAATTGATTTAATGTATGTAAAATTCTATTATTCATTCAAATATATAGGTTAATAGTGTTATGCCATTTAAATCATTAAAAAAATAATAATGTGAGAGCAGCATTAGTATTGGCATAAGAGGCGTATTGAATATTTTTGGGTTATAAAATGATGTCAGAGTCTGCGGGCTGATGAAAATGATGTCAGACACTTTTAATGGAGGGGAGAGATTTTAAGCTGAGAGGGTTTCCAAAGAGGCCAACCATCTTCTGTGCATTATTAATAACCTCTCTGAGACCTTAAAATCTAAAAGCACAATGCTATTGTTTTTCCCTGGAAAAGAAACGAAGGGAGCGGGGCTGGAAAGCCGTAAAATAAAATGAAAACAGCTCAAGGTGAAGGGCTACTGTTGCGGTTGAATTGTTGGACAGTATTAGCAGTGTGTTGTCATACTCTTTGCACGGGAGTTCGTATTCGAGAGGTGCTTTGGAGGGGGTGGCAGAACAGAGTCAACAGAGTGAAGAGGAAAAGCTGATCAAAGCACACAGTGCTAAGATGTTAACGGGGGGTCGAGTCGCCCTGGGCCTCCGACCGCTTACAACTATGGTAGCACCCCTCGCCTCCGTGGGGGTGGAGGGGGGCAGTACAATAATGTATGCTAATGAGCCATTGGCTAACTTCACGACAAAGGCGGGGTCAGAGCCACGACCTCATTCTCTCATTTAAGAACACGTGTACATCACCATTAGCATGATAGCTTACCGATTTAAACCTTAAACTCACAAATCCCAGCTCATCATTGACTCTAAAATCTGATTTTAAAGACCCAAAAAGGCAGAAAGTACTCATTACCAAAAGATAAGAGACCCGGGGAGATGAGGGGAAAGTTGGAAGTTTGTAAACCAAAGGCAAGGTTTGGGGATAAAAAGGCTCGACCCAATTAGCGGGTGCATGAAAAAATCGAAGTCCCGCTTTTTTTGCTGTCCCGCCGCCCGTGCTTTGCTCCACGACCTTTTGATTGACTGATCTCAGATCTGTGAAAGCCAGACAGATAAATCGACGGCCCTAGCATGCACAGTGCTTAATCATCAGCTACGACCGCATTTGCTCTAACGTATCTGTACGAACGGACACTGGCCGCATCAGTCGATGTTTTCTTTTCCCTCTCATTGTGTTAGCGAACAGTTTAATGGCTGACGCAGGCCTTTTGTTTCTACGTGGCCCAAATCATTCATGCTTTGTTTACTTATCCTCAGCATGTGAATGATCTGCATGTGGCTAGCGTGTGTCCGTACGAAAACGTGATCCTAAGAGTTGTGCTTTTTGTCCTGTTATAAGCAGCTACCCCGTGCATTAAGGCCATTAGCCCCAGTGAAGGCTGGACTACTGGAGGAGCCACGGTCATCATCATCGGCGATAACTTCTTCGATGGACTACAGGTCGTGTTCGGCACCATGCTAGTATGGAGTGAGGTAAGACTTTGGCATAAAACCAGATAATTCATTTTATTGTGCACAAGATATTTGCCCAGCCATTTATTTCTGTAACAGCCTTCTAATGAACTTCATTAGATTCTATAAAAAGTGATTACGTGAAAACTGTGATTATACACAGTTTATGAAGCCCTGCTTCTACCAGGTTTAATGCAATTATGCCGCCGTCCGTTTATTGTCTCTGTACATTTACTTTTTGTTCATTTCACGCCACATAAACATATAAATAAGAGTGAACTAAAGGGATGCCGAAGCTGCGTCGTAATTAGTTCGGAGCTAATAAAGACTTCAGGTTAGTGTGTTCCTTTATGAGTTGATAAAGCTGTCTGGCATATATTTGTCGGTTGGAGCCTCAACGAGCCAATCAGCGTTTGTTTATTCGATTTTATTTTATTATTTTTCTTTTCCTAGTTTAATCACAAGAGCAGATAAGGAGTTAGATAAACAAACTGCATGCTAAACAGCCCCACAATAAGTCCACAGAGGCCTCCGCCGCGTTCCTCGCCGAACCGTGAGGTCTTGCAAAACAATTGAACAATTAGGGGTGAAATATCTCAGAGGGGGAAAAACGAGCGAGGGAAAGCAAGGAAAACAGTGAAGGAAAGACATATGGAGGTGATTTTAACAGGACTCCTGCCCCTTGGCCTTTCCTGGGCTCAGTGTAATCCAAGGACTATTTGCTGACGTTAACTCTAAAGCGAGGAGAAAAACCTTTTTTTTGCTGGTTGGGTTTTGAATGGCTTCTACTTGACAGGTTACTTTACCACTCAGGCGTTCAAATCTATGCAACAATTAGCATGGTCCTAACCGAGTTTGCCCACTGTCTTTTTTAGCTGGTAACACCCCATTTCTGAGCTACTGTAAGATCTTTTCGCTGACTTTAACTCTCAAACATGGAAACAATATGGGCCTGATTCACTTCTGAAGGTTTAGTTTCTACCTGACAGGATACTTGACAATTAGTTAAGCACTGGAGCTCATTGGTTAAATGTTTTCATTGCATGCCAGGTGTTCAAAACTATGCAACAATTGGTGTAGTTTGCATGGTCCTAACCAGATTACCCATTGTCTCTCAAAGCTCATCACGCCCCATGCCATCCGAGTGCAGACCCCTCCAAGACACATCCCGGGCGTTGTAGAAGTCACCCTGTCCTACAAGTCAAAGCAGTTCTGCAAAGGTGCGCCAGGACGATTCGTGTATACAGGTGAGTTGCAGTTATATCAGTTGGTTTGTGTGTAGGTTCCCTACATTTTCTTTGGCTTCATCTTTAAGTGCTGAACCCCAACCGGTGTGAGATGCATGCCTCTGTAACCCTATATCATAACGCAGGGCAATGGAGTTGGGGGCAGCTGCCAACTCCAGTTAATCTCAAACCCTGATAACACATCCCTGACCCCTTTCTCCTGCACCCTGTCCTCTACTTTGCACAAAAACACTAGTGTTTCTTGGTGCCCAGGTTACTCATGTGTGCATACGTGTGACCAGCTCACAAGGTTGTGCTTTGTGTGTCCGGGTGGATTGTGTTTTTACGTGGTCTTAGATGAGCGTAATCTCTCCCTCGGTACAGCTGATACTGGAGGTTACACGGTCACACCGTGTTTGACCTGGAAGCAGTGTGTCTGATCCCAAATTGAGTAGGACAATGAGATAATCATCAGGAATTACTCTCACACTCAGGAATGTCAAGGAGAGAGAGAGGGAGGGAGAGAGAGAGAGAGAGAGAGAGAGAGAGGGAGGTGAGGAAGGGGCCCCGGTCCCCCCAGGCAGCTGTTCCCCATCTCAGCCCCACCGAGGCTGCGGGCCGATTCTCCCTCCCACATTTAACCCTCTCAGCAGGGGCAGGGCAGAGGCCAACGAGCCCCTGCGATAATGAAACCCGAGAACACAGGGCCGGCTAATACCAGACCTGCTCAGACATTAATGTCTGCCATCGTTAAAGCCGCAGAGACTCGGGAACTAAACATGTGCTAATGCTAATAAGCACAAAACAGGGAGTCAGTGTCAAATTCAGCACACATTATAATGTTTTGACGAACATTTGCGTCATCAACCCTAACAAAAATTGATCGTGGTAGGCCTAGTTTCCGACCAAAGTTTCTGTGTCCGAAACCGAAACAGCTGTTTTGCTGCCCAGTCAGTCAATTACTTGACATACAGCTTTTTTTTCAATGATGGCACTTCTTTTAGAAGACTGAGAGTTTTTTAAAGCTCCATAATGTCTTAGAATCTAGATTTGAATCAATTTAAAGTTCTAAAGAGATTTACAAATATTTAATTACTACAATGCTTATTTGGTGTATAAATCACCATTAAAAAAAAGAGTTTACATTCATAAATTAATTTACTTTTAACCGCTTTATCAGATGCAATTTTTATTCTTTCAATCAATTGTTGAACAGTGTACAGGATTGTGGGTTATCACATATAAGGATTCGGCTACTGTTATCAAAACCTTTGATTCAAAGTTTGGCATGTTTTCTTTTTTTGATTTACAATCTTTGATTCAGATTTGAAATTTGAATCTTTTTTATTCAGAATCTTTGATTCAGATTGAAAATGTGAAAAAATGATCAATGTTTCTGAATCGAAAGATA